>JAPQWV010001255.1:0-102931 GCA_027422505.1 Craterostigma plantagineum
TTTTTTTTTTTTTTTTTTGCTATGGAAAATTCTTTAGAAAATATCCAAAATTTTATTCCAAAAAAACAAAAAAAAAGATAAGAAAAGTACAAAAAAATAAAAAAAAAACTACCTAAAAATACAAATAAAAACATAAAAGAAAGAAAAATAAATTTAAAACTTACAAGTACAAAATACAAAAAAGGAAAAAATGTTCGAAATAAAAAATACAATTTCTTCGACTTGACTATTAATTAAAACTATGTTAGAGGCCTCTTCGTCTTCGTCCGAACTGGAAGAACGGAACTCGTCGATGGCGTTCTCCCGTCGGTTCTTCGATTCGGCCAAATACCAATCCTCAACAATGTTAACATTGCGAGGGATGTCGGGGTTAAGGCTCGCGCGTCTGTCGCCGATAATTCGCCCGGAGTAGAGAATGCGGACTCGGAGGCGACGCTAGACGCTTGCACGGCTAAAACGTCTCGAGCGACGGCGGAGAGGGTCGGATATAGTGTCGCGTCTCGACTTCCACCAGGCCAATACGTCGAAGTCGTCAGGAGTCTGGAAGTTGTGGCTCAGGTAGAGCTGGATCTCGTTCGTGTTCGACCCGACGCAAACACGCGTTTTGGTCTTCGTCTTTTGTGCCTTCAATCTTCGTAGTAGTCCCAATGCGCCGCCGCCTCCTTCCGACGAAACGGCTTCGCTCGCTGGTACGGGCTGCTCCACACTATGTCCCTGCTCAGCTGCATAAAAGAAAAAGTTCTTGGAGAGAAGCGTGAATTGACGCCTTTTGGTCGTCCACATTCTTCCACAGAAAATGAGCATAATATTCGAAAAAATATCAAATGTATCTACACCGCAACTAGGGTCGAGTAAGGCCGACAAACCGTGTACTATTGGGATGGTTTCCAATACTTCCTGAACTTCTGCTCCATACTTTGGATGAAACCACCCAAGTAAGGATTGTTGCGAAACTCCACGAACTTGTAGCACATCGCGAAGAGGTTCGGGATGACTAATGGGGACGTCGGGTAGTGAACTCCGGAAATTTCTCCGTAGCTCGGCGAACACTTCAAGTTAGAGACACGACACAACCTACAATATCCCAATCAAGTGGTCGTCGTAATTCATACCTGGAGGTGGTGCCGACTGCGGCTCGTTCCAAAAAGCGTCAGCAAGTCCTTGTAACGCATGAAGGTGCTGAGGAGGTGGTACATCGAGTTCCACCTAGTCGGGACTGGCAACGGAAACTTCTTGTACGTGAGGGCGGCGGCAAGGACGGTTTGCTTCCACGACGTTCCGATGCGGCGTTCCCGAAGTAACTTACCTATTACCTTAAACTTTTCTACAATATCTCCCAAAACTTCGTCAAAAGCACATTGCACACACAAATTAATAATATGACAAGCGCACCTAGCATGTAATAATTTGCCGTTCTAAGGGTAACCTAAGTTGCCTACGAAGGATCCCTATCGCTACGTTGTTCGCGCTAGCATTATCTAAGGTGATAGACATAATTTTATCTTGAATACATAATTATATTAACGACATTCAAACATAGTTCGATATCGTAGTGGCATTATGTTGCGAATCTAGGGATCTAGGGAAAGAATACGTTTTGCATGGTCCATGTTTCATCTATCCAATGGGCGGTGACGACAAAATAAGATTGCGACGTAATATTAGTCCAAATATCGGTAGTCAAACTAATCCTACACGTAATGTTGGCTAAATGACTAATTAAGCTAGCTGATATTCCTTAAAAGTTTCTAACACATATTTCCTAAGGGTTTTACGGGTCACGTTATGGAATCCGGGTTGATCGTACTCGTAAATTCGATAAACCCTTCACTTTCCGCAATGCAAAAGGGTTCTTCACACATAACTACGAATTTAACTAATGCTTTTTTAGAAATTTCCCTAGTAATAACAAAATTCTTACCCGTACTTACGTTTATTTGTTGTTGTCGGGGTTCGTTTCCTACCGGCTCTAGATCGTCCCCGAAGTTGTGCGTCCTCTGGAGGTGTTTTTTCAACGAGCCCGTCCCACCTTGATTCGGTCCGGTCTTAACGTGTAGGGGTGGCGGCACATTTTGCAAAACGCGGTACATCCGGACTCTACTTATTTTATCCATTTCTAAATCGAAAAAATTCCATACCTTAGACCGCCGACACGCGGTTGTGCTTCCTCCTTGTCGTGTCGCCGTAGTAGAGCTTGGCTCGGTCCTTCGTCGGTCGCTCTCGTCTGTTCCGTTTGCGGTACATCGGTTGTCCTCGTCGGTGTCGCCAGTTCCCCGAAATGTGTCGGCGTGACCTAAAACCATATAAACATCTTCGTCACGAGGGTTAGGATTTCTCGATGACGAGCCCTTAGTATAAAATAATAATTTGATTATTTGTAATAAAAGTGAGTATGTGTAGTGTAGTAGTGGGTTAGTGTAAATAAAATAGTTATTAGTGTTAATAATATTAAAATTAATAGGATGATTTTTTTGAGAGCTTTTTGGAGAGAGTTTGGAAGAGATTTGGATGTAATTGTGAGTTAAAATGGTTAAAATGAGGTGGTATTTATAGATTTTGGTTTGGGTTAAAACTGTAATTTTACAGTGTTAAAAAAAAAAAAAAAAAAAAAAGCAGAAGGCCGTTGGCCCAACGGCTATATAGCCGTTGGGCCGGTTCCGGTTCGGTTCGGAACCGGAACCGGAACCGTGGAACGGATCCGGTAACCGGAACCGGTAATCCACGGTTCCGAGGCCCGCTAACCGGCCCAGCCCAGTTTAAATGGGCGGTTACCGGGTCCAGAACCGGTTCTACCGGTTCCGGATTTGGGCCGGTTTAGCGGGCCGGTTTTGGGCGGTCTCCGGGCCGAACCGGCCCAAAGCCCACGTCTATACCCGAATTCTCATCAGGAGAATGTCGAAACAGCATTAAGAATGTCTAGTAGAGCAAAAAGTAGCCATTTCGAACATTATGTTGTGTATTACAAGAAACCGATTGCAATGAAGAGCCGAAAATGATCCCGAAACGTTTTCACAAGCAATGAGTTCTGAAAAGTGTGACTTATGGATGAATGCCATGAAAGATGAGATGAATTCTATGAAGGATAACGATGCATGGGAACTTGTGAGTTACCAAGCGACCATAAAGCTATAGGTGCAAGTGGGTCTTTAAAACTAAGATAGACTCATCGGTAATATTGAGCGATACAAGGCCCGACTTGTGGCTAAAGGATTCACTCAGGTAGAAGGGGTTGATTACAGGAAACTTTTCTCCTGTATCTAAGAAATACTCACTTTGTATTATCTTAGCTTTAGTTGCACATTTTAATATGGAACTTCATCAGATGGACGTGAAAACGGCTTCTTAAATGGGCACCTAGAAGGAGAGGTTATATGAAACAACCTGAAGGATTCCTTTCAAAGGATCGTGAACATTTGGTCTGCAAATTGAAGAGGTCAATCTACGGCTTGAAACAAGCCTCCCGTCAATGGTAATCTAAGTTCCATGACGTTATCTTCATTTGGATTTGAAGAAAATAATGGATAATTGTATATACCATAAGATCAGTGGGAGCAAAATTGTGTCTTAATATTATATTTTGACGATATTCTAATTGTATAATCAATGATTCCACGTCACTACGGAGGCGGAGTTAGCCCTCTACGAGACTACGATTGACGGGATATGGATAAGAAGTTTCATTACTGGTCTGAGAGTCATGGATTCTATATCAAGACCACTGAAGCTCTTCCGCGACAAACACTGCAGCAGTGCATTTAGCCAAAAAACAAAAGAAGTCGAAAAAGTATATCGACATCAAATTCTTGGCCGTTAGAGATCGTGTTAAAGAAGGTCAGGTTTCGATCAAGCACATAATCACTGATTTAATGTTGGCAGATCCCTTGACTAAAGGTTTGGCACCATCAAGATTCAAGGGTCATGTTGAAAACATGGGAATTAGTCCTACTATGGGTGTATATTGAAACTTTTATCGAAGTTGTGATATTTTCTTCTTCAGTTGTATACATTAAGTTTTCATTATTAGTACACAATTAGAGGACCTCGAATAAACGTATGTTTTATTCATTAGAGTGCGTGTCACGATTAAGGGAGAGATATAATATATTGTGGTACATGGAAGAAAGGTTTTTGATAGATAAGAGCCGATTGCTTTGACCCGTAGATTATGTTTCTCAACGCGTATTGGACCAGTGGGAGAATATTGGATTTTGTGGTCCAATATATAACTTGATATTATTTATTTTATTCATTGAGTAGTGGCACGTATGTGTTGAGCAGTTTCCTTATCCCACTTGTGGGTAACTGCCATAGCAGTTTCTGATGGAGAAACTTCCTTCAGTTTTATTATAAAATATGGAGGTGATCGACACGTGGTGTGTGAATGAAAAGTGCGACAAGTAATAATTAAAACGAATACTAAATTACTGTCACCGACGTGCGATAGGCAGTGGACCTATCGTTTGTAGTGTAGTAAAGCGAGTAAACGAGTATCGAACACGAGGAATAAATCAAGTACTAGTAATAACCTATCGACTCGATATTTAGCCTAAATAAAATAACGCCGGTGGTGTTACGGACTATCCTACAGATTACTCCTAAATCAACGAGAGACTAAAAGAATACGCCTAAACTGGTGAAAACGTTCAGATAATAGAGATGTGCTCGGGATTCGAATCCCCGCTAGGTACTCTCGGTTAAGACAATGAATTCTCGCTCCTACGTGATTTCTGACTAGATCGCAGTAATTTCCTACCCGCTCACGAGTTTGCTGTCGCCCTAAATGCTCGCGGCGATCTAAGGTTCAGTAATTACTAAAGCGAGGATTGAGTATTTGCTTTCGCCCTATACTTCGAATCCTATCTTCTACGAATGGCCTAATCGTTGTTTAGCTGTCGCCCTAAACGATTTTCCACACGATCACTTTAACACATAGACATATTAAGCGACGAAACAATTTCATAGACAGAAAAAAGTCATAAACACGAGTCACGATTAAACATAGTCTTAATTACGAAATATCCTAGCGTTCATCTAATCCCAAACACATAGGGGATTTAGCTACGCATAATTGACGGTGAAAACAACGAAAGAAATAAGAAACGAAGAAGAAGAATTCATGATCTTGAATACTGATGATCTGGGTTCGAATCCCGCTAGGTTACTCTCGGTTAAGACAGGAATTCTCGCTACGTGATTCTGACTAGATCGCAGTAATTTCCTACCCGCTCACGAGTTTGCTGTCGCCCTAAACGCTCGCGGGATCTAAGGTTCAGTAATTACTAAAGGCGAGGATCGAGTATTTGCTTTCGCCCTATACTCGAATCCTATCTTCTACGAATGGCCTAATCGTTGTTTAGCTGTCGCCCTAAACGATTTTCCACACGATCACTTAACACATAGACATATTAAAGCGACGAAACAATTTCATAGACAGTAAAAAGTCATAAACACGAGTCACGATTAAACATATGTCTTAATTACGAAATATCCTAGCGTTCATCTAATCCCAAACACATAGGGGATTTAGCTACGCATAATTTGACGGGAAAACAACGAAAGAAATAAGAAACGAGAAGAAGAATTCATGATCTTGAATACTGATGATCTGGGATGTGTGGCACAAATGAATCTTCGTCTGCGTTCAATTTGGCGTGATTGCGTCGTTGATCCGTCTCTCGCGCTTTCTCCAATGAAATTCTGTGTTTCTGGCGTCTGTAATTCGTCTCTATGAGTTAGGTTGATATCTGGTAAGTGTTCTCTTTCTGACTCGAATTTGGGCTTTTTATAGTAATTTTCGTTAGGGTCACGGCCTGGGACATGGGTCGTCACGACCGTGACCATCCCACCGGGTCAACGCGCATATCTCTCTGCCAAAGGTCCCGGCAAGTGCATCATAGATCACGGCCGTGACCATCTTATCGACTTCTCTGCCGTGCGTCACGGTTTGGTGCAAGGTACGTCCGGCTTGGTGCATGGTTCTGTCACGGCCGTGACCTCAGGCAGTGTCTTCTACTTCGGCCTAGATGAGTGTCACGGCCAAGTGCATAGGGTGTCACGGCCGTGAAACCGGCAGCAGTGTTCTTCATTTTTGCACCGTTTGCCTCGTTTTGTTGTTTTCGCACGAAACTCGTCCTAAGCTCCTTCAATATAAGAATAAGTGTAAATATGCCGAAAAATGCATAAATCATTGCTAAAGTTCTATTATACCCCAAATAAATACTATGATAAACGCATTAAGATACGTTTATCAGGAGGTCCCCGTCTTCTTAAATACGCTGAAATCCCATCAATAAAGCAGTAAGATAGACTTGGGAAAACAACCTCTATTCCTTTCAACGTGACGGTTCTTCTCATCAATGTCTGAATCCTGTTTCACGTTCCTTATAAATTCATGTTCTAAAACCGTTGTAATTATATGATTCGTGCATACTTAGAAGATGATTTAATTCTTACATAACAAAGCTATGAATGATTAACGTGTGCAAATTTCGACAAAAAAAAAGAAAAACCCTCTGCGCTTTCACTTGGAAGGATGTGCACGTTTTCCTTTGCGACGAGAACCATTCGAGTTAACAGTTCGAGTTGGCTTATTACTCCCCTTCTTACTACTGCAAATGTAATAATAACAGAGGAAAAAGATGAGATAACTACGAACATTCATGCGTGCGGTAAATAAATTACATATCCTTGGTGGTGCATCAGAAGATTAACAAACTAACCCAAAAACGGACGAAAAGATTCTCAAGACGAAGAGCGCAGGCAAACACATCACCGCAGAGGCCTGCAATTTTTAGTAAGTTTTCAAGACGGTAATAAAAATTTTTGCTCAACATGGGACAAAGCGAATGCGAGAAACTCACCGAGAACCAAACGAACTCCTTCGTCGCGAGAGATTTCGTAAGCTCGGCACTCTTCAGTTTCCTTTCGATCTTCACTCGAAGCTTTCGTCAAACGATAGGGTCAGACGAATTTTAACCGAAAGCATTCAATCAGCATTTCCTTCGCTTTATGATATATTACCTGACGGTGGTATAAAGTAGCTGAATCGACGAATTTCCCGTAAGCATTCACCGCCTCATCTGCGTAGGGCTTCAGCGTAACGTGCAGCTTCTCGACGTGAGGCCTCGCAGCAGTTGTTATCCTATGATATACGGTTCGCCGAACTTTCTCACCTCCTAAAAATGCACAAAATATTCGCCTCGTAAGACTGAAGAATTTGTATTATGTTCTGTATTTCTTGCGTTCGGACTTTTAATACTCGAGTTTTTATGTTTTTCGTTTGATGGTTTTCTCTTGGCAGAGAGCTTTGTTGGCTATTTCGGTCTATATCTTCGTTTATATACTCGAAGAATTTTAGAAATCGATATCGAAGCAGAAAAAATGGCGACTTTACTTACCTGAACGTAAGGATTAGCCAGTTCTTGAACTTTGATTATGTGAGGAGAGACTGTGCTCTTGGAAACCTCATAAACCTCGATGGTTCTTTCAGTTAGCTTACGAACATGGGGTTCAGCTTTGGCGGTTAAAACCGCCCACTGTTCTGATATAGCTGGTACAGTTTCTTCACATAGGATGTAAGAAATGTCGTTCAACGTAATGACAGATGTCTATAAACCTATAGACAGAGATATGCTTAAAAGCTGACTTACAGTTTTCACGGTTTCCATGTGTGGTGCAGCCCACTCTTCGGCTCGAGCCTTCTTCTCAATGACCTGATGCAAAAAAATAAAAAGAGGAAGGTTAGAGAGGATCTATCTTATTAAAGATCTTAAGCAGTTTACCTTTTGCATGAACGTATCTAGAGCAGGTTTTCCATGTACTTTCCAGTTCTTCTCTAGAAGTGACTGTAAACACGACGACATGGATGATTATTTCATTAAACTACACGCTGTAATAAGTAAAAGAGGTAATGAATATATGTATGTCGTTAGTACCTGATAATGACGAAATGAACTGCTAGCCAGCGCGGAAGCCAAGCGCCGTGAATCTGATAGCACATAGAGCAAACTCAACAAACAACGCGGAAGGATTTGAACATGTTATGATCGGAGAAATACAATGGAAGATGAAACAGTACCTCCATCAGCTCTTTGGTTTTGGACGCAGATTCGTACTTTGCCTTAATCATTTCTTCCTGGATTCGATCAGAATGTAAGAATGTTCAGCTCGTGTAAGAGGTAAGAAAACAGCCTTTCGAAAGGAATTTTCTCATTCATTTCATACCTCGGCGGTCTGAAGAGCGCGTTCAGCTTTTTGCAACTTGGATTTCTGTTCGTCGGCAATCTTCTGAAGCTGCAATGAAAAAAAATAGTTGAGAAAAAACAATTACTACCGAAGGAAAATTGTTTTCCATCAAGTGATCATTACATTCAAATTTTTCATAATTAGCAGACAAGTGCAAGAGTATTGTTTTTGCGAGTCTAACACGTCGAAGCGTCAAGTAAATCGACTCACACTCTCAAGTTTGGTATCGAGCTCGGAAATCTTCTTCTCAGCTTCGTTCGCACGAGCTTCTAGAATTTCTTCTCTTTGATTTTCGCATCAATATCTTTCTTATATTTTCCGCCTGATTTTGCAATTCGCCTGCTCGTGCATTTGCCTTAATAGCTTTCTCCTCAGCCTCTGAATCGCTCTTCTTCTGAAGACAATTTCGAATCGAAGAGGGTATAAATCAATGTCCAAAAATCTCCAATGACTTGTAGCGAGACAATTACACTCACCTTTAGTGAGAGAATCTCACTCTCCACCGATAATATGCTGTCAGATTTGTCTCTGATTATGCTCTCCTTGTAAGAAATCTCCTCATCTCTCTCTGTTATCTCTTTATTCTTCTGCTCAATGTGTGATTCTGACAAAGAGGAAACATGAGAAAAAACACTTAACTCAGACAGGAAGCAAGAACATAGTTTTCTTGCTACCATCACTCTAAATCCTAACCAAGCTGAACAATAATCAGTCCGAAAGGCAAAACAAAAAAAAAAAAAGAAATCGCCGGCGAATCGAACCAAAATGTTCAAGCGGACTTACCGAGGCTTCGGATCTTAGACTTCAGCTCCTCAAGAACAGCCGAAGTAGCGCCGTCCGATCTGAAAACATCGGATTCCGACATCGACGGCTCATCGGCACGGACACTGATGCCAGTAAGAACTAGCGCGAATAGGACACTGAAGAACACCAACTTCAACGGCGCCATAGCTCCACCTAACGGAGGCCTACGGCGGAGATCAACATAGTAAGTTAAACAAAAAAAGAAAAACAATCTTATTTTTGAGATTTTCAGTAATTAATTCGTCCACGCCTGGCGAATATCGTTGAGCTATAGTAGTGTTTTCCTGTAAAACACCCAAGCAAGACAAGACTCGCCTCTCAAGTCAAGGATGCAATAGCGAGATAAGACGATAGTACTCTTACTGTATACTGTCTCCTCCTCGGCCGCAGGTGGGTAATTTAGTCATTCACTGAACGTGTCTGAACTCTGAACACCTCCGTACGGCGTCGTTTATTACATAGGCTGTAATGTAAGTACGGTTTAGTTAATAGGTAAGTTTGGTGTTAGTTGGGAAATCACGTGCGAATAAATATGTTGGGCCTACGTTCATATTATTGGCTTTAATGTGACCGCTTTGGCCCATTTACTACATGAAACAGCAAAAACGTCGTATTGAGCTTTCATCTGTCTGCTTTTACTGCTGTCATGTTTCAGTTGGAATGGAACTATGGCTTTGAGGCTATGCAAATTATAATCAGCTTTGCAAATTATGACCGAATATCTAAGTCGCATTATTACAGAGACTAAGCTTGTCTTAGAGAGCCTTGCAAGAATCTCATCATAAAGGCAGGATTAAGCATAATCACTGATATGGGGCGATCCCAATCAAAGAATTTTATGTGGTCCGGAGGATTTATATAGCGGTAGAATGTTTATATCACAATGTTGGCACTTGGCAGTCCGTATAGGTGTTTATCAGTGTAGAACATTGATTGACACGTGGTGTGCTAATATAAATTGCAAGGACGACAAGTGATAAAATAAAACGAATACTTAATTACTATAACCAACGTGTGATAGGCAGTGAACCTATCGTTTGTAGTTCAGTAATGTGAGTAAACGAGTATCGAACACGAGGAATAAACTGATTACTAGTAATAACCTATCGAC
This sequence comes from Craterostigma plantagineum, assembly GCA_027422505.1. Taxonomy (NCBI): domain Eukaryota; kingdom Viridiplantae; phylum Streptophyta; class Magnoliopsida; order Lamiales; family Linderniaceae; genus Craterostigma; species Craterostigma plantagineum. Next base: position 10,160 of record JAPQWV010001255.1, read on the forward strand.
TCGATATCTAGCCTAAATAAAGTGCTTAGATTGTTTTACGAACTATCCTAACAGATTGATCATAAAACAACGAGAGATTCAAAGAACAAGCCTAAACTGATAAGAGTACTTTCAGATGATAAAGATGTGCTCGGGATTCGAATCCCGATAGGTATTATCGACTAAGACAATGAAATATCGTTCATACGTGATTCTTGACTAGATCGCAGTAATTTCCTACCCACTCACGAATTTGCTGTCGCCCTAAACGCTCGCGGGGATCTAAAATTCAGCAATTACTAACGGCGGGGATCGAATATTTGCTTTCGCCCTATACTCGTATCCTATCTTCTACGAACGGCCTAATCGTTGTTTAGTTGTCTATACGATTTTCCACACATTCACTTTAACACATAGACATATTAAAGCGAAGAATCAATTCATAGATCGATAAATAGTCAAAACACATGAGTCACGATAGACATATGTCTTAAATACGAATTAACCTAGCGTTCATCTACTTCCAAACACATAAGGGAATTAGCTACTCATTATTGAAAGGGAAACAACGAAAGAATTAAGGAACAAGGATGAAAGACTCATGATCTTGATGTACTGATGGATCTACGACGGTAGCGTGGATGAATCTTCGTTCCTCGTTCAATTAGGCATGATTTCGTCGTTGATCCGTCTCTTGCGCTTCTCAGGTGGAATTCTCCGTTCTTAGTGTCTCTTTTTCGTCTCTACGGAGTTAGGGTATATGATCTGATAGATGTCCCCTTTTTTCTGAGTCAAAATGGGCTTTTATACTGATTTTCGTAAGCTTCACGGTCGTGACACTCATCGCTTTGCTTCGCGCGGTCGCTGCCTTGTGTCATGGTCAAGTGCACTATCATTCACCATTCACGGCCGTAACTTACATATTGTAAAGTCTCTGTCTGGTGTCACGGCCTAGTGCATGCAGTCACAGCCGTGACTCGTGTCTTCCTCGCTTGACTTCTGTTTCTGCCCCTCGTCACGGCCTCGTGCAATACAGTCACGGTCGCGACTCTGTTCTTCGCTACTTCGGTTGTATTTCTGCCTCCTGTCACAGACTGGTGCACTGGAGTCACGGCCGTGACTCTCTACTGCGGGTTCATAATTTGTCCGTTTTGCCTCATTTTTGCTCCGTTTTTGCTCCTTTTTGCCTGATAGCCGTCATGAAATCTTGAAATATCAACATAGGCAAGTAGAGCAAATATATGCATAAAATGATTACGAAACTCTATTCTGACCCAAATAAATACTGCAATAAATGTATTAAAATACGTTTATCATACCTCCCCACGCTTAAGCATTTGCTTGTCCTTATGTAAATTAGAAGTCAGAGAAGCCATCAAACAAGATAACGGCACAATTGTTCGCAACTTATCATCATAGCCAGAAAGCACAAAATGGAATCAAACAAACAATCATGAACAGTACACTAGTGATCGACACCTATCAACTCGAACTTCCTTAGCACTGCTAATCAAGAATCATAGCTCACAAGGATTCGCTCAAATCACTCAGTGTATAGGCTAGCATATAGTGAATCGCTCAGTTCGTGCACTAGTGCAAACCTACCATAGGCTTGCAAGCTAACCACATATTTTCTACTTAAGGTGGCAAGCATAAATCTGAGGATCTTTTCGGGTCGAAACGGGTCAAATAACAATGAAGTGACAAGCATAGGTACTGACGCACGTAATCGTAAAGCTATTATACATAAGCGAAAAATCAAAGAATATAGCATGATCAAACTGACAGTCACATGCCCCAACATAAGACTCAACATTCTCGCTCTGAATCCTAGAGTTTTTGCCCGACCCTCTCAACTCAATCCCTTTCATGTTCTGCCCTTTCAAATTAGTTATGCTCTAATTTTGTGCATTGTCCTTATTCCCTAAACATCAAGGTTTGGTTTTGTCGCAAAGAATACATCGTCACAGCGAATGCCGTGTACCTACGGATACTTATTACCAAAACCTTTATCTTGCAAAAGGTTTATGAGCAGGCTTATGCAAGGGATCGGGTCATTACAGAAAACGACCAAGTAGGATCGAGTCATTTCACGAATAGCAGAGAAGAACTCTAAATCAGACATTGAAACAGTAACCCTCAAGTTCGACTTCTGCTCTATTCTCATCAACCCAGGTTCAGATAATCTCTGGAGGCTTATTCGGGTCGGTGGCTTTTATAATTTATGAGGTAAGCAAACGAATAGGCTCAGGCTCAAAGTGGCTGACTAAGGGGATTAGTCGTGGTAGGGAAATTTGGCCATGGACTTATTTCCTAATGCCCTCATCATTTCCATACAAACGCACCAAAAAATAGTTTCAACACGTATCAGACAGGCAAGTTCTAGAGAGATATAGACTAGGCACATCACACAACTAAGAAAAATGAGCATAAGCTCATCGCGCTCAAACTCTGCAACGTAAATGGGTTATGTGTAGGAATCTCTCAAAGCAGCGCATATCTATTCAAGCAGACACGATTCAATCAATCATGCATATCCTAATTGCCCTCAAGATTTCATAAAAATACAGACCAACTTGAGACAGATGCAAACAATCATGCCTAATTTCAATAATTCATGCCTTTCCAACGAAATTAATTGCTCACGGACACGTCATAAAAAAAATTTTCACATAAGTTCTCAACCTACTTTCCCCTCCCCACACTTAAGACTTACGTTGTCCTCAACGTAACAATGAATAAAAGAAGCTCAAAAAAGGGTTAAAAGGAACGGAAACTCCCCTGACGAGCAAATGACGTGGTCATGTATGAACGCGTGAAGATCGTACTATCGTGGATCGTGATGCGTATCCTGGCCTAACTAAAAGGAAAGTTAAACGTAGAAAAGAGAATCGTCATAGATAATAATTATAGACATAGTTATAAACATTAAAGTTATAACCAAAAATAAAAGTAGACACAAACGACTACTCAACCAAATGAAATATCAAAGGAAAAGAAAAGAAAAGGAAAGAAAGAAAGAAAAGTGTCACTAAGGGGGTGGTGGTGGCGAGGGTGTCCTCGGGCGAAGGTACGACAGCGACTGTTGTGTAAGCTTGATCGCGGCGTCCATTGCTTGAAGAGCCAGGTCGTAGCGCTCCTGCTCCTCGCGGTAGTGGCGGTGGGCTTTCTCGTTCCGGCGCTCATATTCTTCCTGTCGGCACCGAGTCTCTTCGTTAAAGCTCCGGTTTCTGTGTCGCGTTGCAGCGCGTCGGCGCTCATGCGCATCATCTCCTGGCACAGTGCTCGAGGTCCGCTGTCGACGCGTATGGGGCGATGCTGGATGACTCGTCCTGGTGGTATCCGGAAGAATATGAAGGGACGACAGTCGTGTCTGTCTTCACCGGTTGGGGGCCTTCGATGTGGTCCGTCTGGCGTACACCTTATTCGCTCGAGTCCAGGTGGGTGCCTTCACCAACAACTTCATTTTCACAAGCATTTCCTCGTTCAGAGGGTTTCGCCCGCCAACAACTGCCATCTCGAGTGGGTTCTCTGGCCAAAGTCCAAATCCTTATACGACTTTGGCGATTAACGCCCCCACGATGATCTTCCCTCGGGTCCGAGATTCTGCCTGAGCGCTTAATGCGTGGGCCAGTGCCATCCCGAAATGGACCCGTTCGCCTCGATGCAGTAGGTAGAAGAGGTCACGGAGGGTGATAGCTCCGTGCGAGTCGCCCCTCGGTGTGAGCAAAGTCGTCAGGAGGCGGTGGTTTTTGCACAATGTTATTGAAGCAGTCGTGTAATTTAAGGTTTGTCCTATTTTTGCACAACTGTTATTGAAGCAGTCGTGTAATTTAACAAACACGAGGTCGTGCATAATTTCAAATAGATCTGAACCATGTAAGAACGTCGTAATAGTGCATTATAACATTATACAGCAGTCGTGTATTCATATGCAAAATGTTACGGCCGTAAGTGAACATAATGCATATTTACCTAATAACTTATTGGATGAAGATACAAAAACTGTAGACGGAAAGGAAGTAAAAAAAATGTTTGACACTGACTTTAGGAGGTTTCATACATCCATTCAGATATGTTTTTACAGGTTTGACATGTAATTGTAACATCTCATCGGAAATATTATATTGAACCAAATTTAAGAACAAATTGATAGATTTATTTACTTTGCGCGAAACAGCTTCTCTTATGAATGTACAAGAAAATTGAAAATCTATGAGAATACACTACCAGTGAAGACTTAAACGACTTTTACAAAATTGTTCGCACACTGCAATACTTAGAACATTATATTCGTACCACTGACAAATATTCGAACATGTCACACAAAAATGTAAACGATTACCCGATTAATGAAAAAGATATCATAACAAAAGTTGTACGAATTACTTAATAACACGAACTTTATTTCATATAACACATTAATATTGACCATATGATTCTCAACCGTGGTTACAAATTTTAAGAATGAAAAATGAGAAGTAACAGTTAAAAAAAAACCCTCCCACAGTATATTATTTTTGCCATTTAGTTGTACAGATTATTAAGTATTTTTTGCCCCCGGCTAGGTTCGGGGCGGGGATGTTGCCAACCCCGGCCTGAAACATGCACCGGCCCCCCATAATTTGTTTTATATAACTATTATATATATTTATAACAGAGAAAAATATATTTATTAAATAACAATTATCTAGAAAAAATTTGTAAATGCGGGACAGTTTTTTTCTGAATAAGCACTTTTCACGTGATGAGGGCGATGGATATCAAAAGTTTGGTCTATTATTCGTTCATATCATTTTTGCTTTGTCGAAATTTTCAACTTTCAGTTTTTTAGGAGTCGGTCAGCTTTTCGCGTACAGTCGGTCAGCTTTTTGCGAGTGCAATTGGAACATTTATTCTGATTTATTTGTTTGGTTATATGCATTAACTGTTCTATATAACTATTATGCACTCGCATTGAAGTAGTGCGCATCATGAGGGCGAAGAAGATCAAATGTTTGGAATATTTATTCTCGCTTTCGTACATAATCATTATCGCATTGTCTAAATCTTCAGGTTCGTTGTATCATCACGTCCGAGGAGGTTCTGCTTTTGATCTCTCTTGATAGCTATGTGGTTCAATATGTGGTGGCAAAGGAGGTTGCAAGGCACTACGCTGGTGACTGGCGATCTGAAGGGAGGAGTTGAATAGGAGGAGAGAAGTTAGAAGCTTCGACAATGTGTTTGGGAATATGTCTCGCCTAGTTACTTGCACTTTGAGTTAGGGCTCTTGAAGTTGCTTTGGATGCTGAGTGTACTTAGCTGGACTCGCAGGTATGTTGTGTTTGCGTTTGTCAATCTGCTCTCGTTGTCGTGGCATCTATTGAAAAAGAAGCTGAAGTATATGCATTTTATGGTCTGTCTTTTCACTATGAATTCTTACAAAATGGAGAAACATCTGACTAACTTTTACTTCTTTTATAGTCAACTATCTGATATTTCCTATTAAAACAAAGCTTATCAACAATATGTTATTACGCCTATTTTTAATTTGTCAAGCTCAAGAGTTGAAAGTCGAGGCATACCCATTACTGGATAAACTAACATCAAAGATCGGTACTTTGAACTTTCAAATGTTTCGTCGATTGAAAAGTAGCCAGGTCAGCAAAATAGAAGTGCAAAAAATCACCCATACGTTGTATCCATTATGTTCAATTAATATGACAATAAACAATCTTACAAATTACTCAAGTGATGGGAATTGGACCAGGTTCTTTGTATCGCAGTCGTATGAGTTTCTATTGCAAACCCATGATAACCCTCTCCCAAAGTTGTCTTTATTAGGGAAGATGAACGGTCATACAGCTTATCAGAGTAACTAAACGGTAATGGAAATGTAAGGGTAGAGAAACTACAACACCCAGTTGATGTGACTCGACCAGATCCGAACATGAAGATGAATTGGCCTGTATGCGAAACACCTTGCGACGATGAAGGTACATGCGGAATCTCTTGCTGTTTAACATAGCCATCCACCGACTGTCGTGCGTTGGGGGTGTTTGTGTTGAGCTATGGTTTTTATTTGAATTATGAGGTACGAACTAGGGACAAGGCGGCGTAGAATAAGAAAGCCACCTTGCAGGTGTTGCAGTGGAGGGAAGAACGCAAACAATGGGACATCCACGTGCCTCTTTGTATATGTTGAACTATGTGATACTAATATTACTGAGAATGAATCTCGGGCAATTATATTGTGTTCTAATTCTACTGTAAAGAGTGATTTTTTTTTCCACATTAGTGAATAAAATCCCCATCTCTACCTATTTTATGTGGATCGTTCTATTTATCGGGTAATTTTTTGCCATGTTTTTTTAGTTATTTTTTTACATATCGTTGATTTTTTGTTGACATTCGTGAATCAGGATGTTCGAGATGTTGGCCTTTAAGAGTGAGGTAGTAGTGCAGTATGACATAACACATCAATCGTACATGGATATGCAACATGTTAAGGCCGTAAGAACAGAATAAATCAGTAATGCATTATTTTGTGTATGCTTTTACCTGTTCTATATAACTATAACGCATTCGCCTTGAAGTAGTGCACGTCGTGAGGGCGAAGAAGATCAAAGTTTGGTCCAGATCGTAGTGCATAATTATTTTCGCTGTAAAGTAGTGCACATTTTGGCCGGTACAAGTAGTATGTATTTGAACATTTATTTGTTTACAGTAGCTCACCTTTTGGCGGGTGCAAGTAGTATGTATTTGCTAGTTTTATATGTATTTAGCTGTTCTACTTTACAAATGTGCTTTTTGCTGTGCTATCGAGTTGTACGCATCTTTCAGTTGATGTTATTTTAACTGAATGAGTTGATCTTTCGATATAACTATTACGCTGCATATGATGAGGGCGACGAAGATCAAACTTTTTTTTTACATTATTCGTCCATAATCATTTAGGCTGTCTAAAATTTCAGGTTTCAATTTTGTTTAAAATCGGTGAGTTTTTGTGTACAGTCGCTCAGCTTTTTGCGGGTGCAAAAAATATATAGTGGAACATCTTTTTTCTTTTTTTTATGACTGTTATAATAAATTATTATAAATTGAAATTTATATTGGAAGTTTATTTAAGGTTTGTTATAGTTTTACTCGACCGTTATTGAAGCAATATCATAATATAACAAACAGGCCGTCGTACAAATTTCAAATGAGTCTGACACATTTAAGAATTACGCAGTAGTGCACTAAGACAAAATATGCAACATGTTAAGGCAGTAATTGCACAGAATAAAGCAATAGTGCATTGTTTTGTGTATGTGGTTACATGCTCTACATAACTATTATGCATTCGTGTTGAAGTAGTGCTTTCATGAGTGCGAAAAAGATCAAACATTTGGTCCAAATTTTGTGCGTAATCATTTCCGCTTTGTCTAAATCTTATGGTTTCAGTTTTCTTCCCAGTCGCAATAGCTTTTTGCGTGTGCAACAAGTATGCATAGGAACATGTATTCTAGCTTCGTGCATAATCATTTTCGCTTTGTCTAAATCCTTCAGGTTTTGGTTTTGTGTAGTGGCGCTCAGCTTTTCCGTACAACCGCTCAACTTTTTCAGGGTGCAAAAAGTATGTATTGGAACATTTATTCTAATTTATATATCTGATTTATATGCATTTACCTGGTCTATATAACTATTACGCGTCACCTTGGAGTTGTGTCCGTCATGAGGGCGAAGAAGATCAAATGTTTGGTCCAGAACGTAGTGCATAATCATTTTCTCTTTGAAGTAGTGCACATTTTGGCGGGTGCGAATAGTACATATCAGAATTATTTGTTTACAGTCGAAACTTTTGGCGGGTGCGAGTAGAATGTATTTATTAGCTTTATATGTGTTTACATGTTCTACATTTATGAATGTTCTTTGCGCAGGGCTATCGAGTCGATTGAGGGCATGTTTCAGTTGTTGTTACTTTAACTGAATGAGTTTATTTTTTATTCGCCTTGAAGTAGTGCACGTGATGAGGGTGATGAGATCAAATGTTTGGTCTATCTTTCGTTCATAATCATTTATGCTTTGTCTAAATTTTCTTCGATTTTGTTAGAGTCGATTAGCTTTTTGCGTACAGTTGCTCAGCTTTTTGCGGGTGCAAAAATATGTATTGGAACATCTGATTTAATTGTTTGGTTATATGCATTTACCTGTTCTATATAACTATTACGCATTCGCCTTGAAGTAGTGCGCGTCATGAGGGCGAAGAAGATCAAAACGTTTGTTCCAGATTTCGTGCGTAATCATTTTTCTTTGTCTAAATCTTCAGGTTTCGGTTTTGTTGTCGCTCAGCTTTTGCGTATAATCGCTTAGCTTCTTGCGAGCGCAAAGAGTTTTTTTCTGATTTATTTATTTGGTTTATATGTATTTACGTGGTCTATATAACTATTAGACATTTGCCTTGAAGTAGAGCACGTCACGAGGGCGAAGAAAATCAAATGTTTGGTCCGGAACGTAGTGTATAATCATTTTGCTTTGAAGTAGAACACATTTTGGCGGGTGCAAGTAGTATGTATTTGAACTTATTTGTTTACTGTCGCTCAACTTTTGGCGGGTGCAAGTAATATGTATTTGTGAGCTTTGTATGTGATTACATGTTCTATATTTATGAATGGGCTTCCCGTTGGGCTATGAAGTTGAAAGCATGTTTCAGTTGATGGTACTTTAACTGAATGAGTTGATCCTTTTATCCTCTTTAGTCACACAAACTATGTAATGGGATGATCATAGCTTTATTGGATGTTGGTGAAGCAAAAAATATATTCATGTTACTAAGTTAATGAGTCGTTCTTTATTCTGCTGTTTAGGTGTGCAACTTTTTTATTCACCTAGAACATTATTGTACTTTATCCTAAATTTATGAATGATCTAAAGCAAATGTGTCTTCACTCTGGATGGCAAAGAACAAAGGTGCTTGAACATTAATTTGTGAAATGTGTTCTCATTTTCAATGGGTCTTTTGTGTTTTGATATTTGAAGAACAGATATATCTTACTCTACGTTGGGATGTTTGCTTCTGCCTCTTGCTCATCTTCTCTAAGAAGATTTCAGAGCTCATATGCATGTCGATACTTATTATGTTAGTTTTTCATAGTGAGATTGTGAAATTCTGTGTTTGGATTCCTTATGCTTGAATAATGGTAATAGACGCAAGTGCGAATTGGTCATCTGTTCCATGGCAAGAGTCAGATCTTATAATTATTCCAGTGAATATTAATGAATGTCATTGAATACTATGCATTATTGATTATAGAAAACAATCAATAATAGTGTACGACCTGAACTTTCGGTTGATTGGGCAATGAGATTCTTTGGAAAGGCGTTTCAAAAAAAACACGGCTTATGATACCATATATTCTTCGAGATTGGCATGACATACTCGATAATTAACTTCACTGTTTATCGATGAGTTCCCAATATCCTAATGTATTTATTTGACAATTAGTATTTCGTAAATTAATTTTTCATTTCTTTTGTCTGTACAAATAAACGAACAATGTGGTGTATACATGCTGCGATCGGCTCTTTGCACGATGTTTCGGCCGAGAAGATTCTGTAGTTCAGAGAATTCCTCACTGTATCAATATTCTGCAACAACTTGATCGTAGATCTCCGAACCAATAATATAAGTACGTCATTGCTGTAACGTCCCGTCCCATACCGGGTGTTAGTGTAGCATCCGTCCCTATCGAGATTAGTGGGATTGAGCCCACCACACTCCGACTGATAGTCTGGCCCCTCTGTGCCACCATTGCACCTTTCAGCGTGCTTCGTCCTCGCTCACACGCACCCTGAGCTACTTTCCAGGGGGTACCCATCCCAAGATTTTCCCAAGTCAAGCACGCTTAACTTCGGAGTATCTATATTAGGACTCCCGAAAAGGTAGGTCGACCTTGGTGATATGAGTAGTACTATCAATTCTCTTATACGATTCTTAGCTGACACGCCCTTCCGTTGTCAGTCTCAGGATCCCCTCTCATTGGGGTGTCGGATCGGTTCGTTCGTGTACCCCGGCTCCTAGAAGCCTGTCAGGAGCCACTCCTTGTCTGTGCCCTCTCTAGCACCAACGATCACTCCCCGCCCTCATCGGCTCCGGGTTTCACATGCCCACCAGCTTCCGCCTAGTTCGTCCCTAAACCAGCATCGTACTGCGAGAGGTTGTACTCTGATACCGCCTGTAACGTCCTGTCCTATACCGGGTGTTAGTGTAGCATTCGTCCCTACCGGGACTAGTGGGGTTGGCCCACCATACTCCGACTGGTAGTCTGGCCCTACTGTACCACCATTTAACATTCAGCGTACTTGTCCTCGCTCACACGCACCCTGAGCTACTTCCAGGGGGTCACCCATCCCAAGATTTCCCCGAGTCAAGCACGCTTAACTCGGAGTTCTATAGATGGACTCCTGAAAGGTAGGTCAACCTTGGTGATATGTGTAGTACTATCAATCCTCTTATACAATTCTTAGCCTGGCAGGCCCATAAGTTGCCAGTCTCAGGATCCCCTCTCGTTCGGGTGTCAGACCGGTTCGTTCATGTACCCCTTCGCCTAGAAGCTGCCAGGAGCCGCTCCTTGTCCATGCCTTCTCCGGCACCGACGATCACTCCCCGCCCACATCAGCCCCGGGTGTCACAATTGCATTTCTAGATATTTTTATTTATGGAAGATTAAAGAAATTTCCTTTGAATATTGCGTCCACTTAAAAAATGCAACATAATTAATCTCACATAGGCTCTCAGAATATGTAGTGCGAAGGTTTAATACTGTGCCACGTATGTGCGACCAGAAGAACGACGTTTAGGTTTGTATGTTTGCAAGGCTGAAAGACAGCGGGGCTGCACTACTTACATTGTAAGACCATACGAAGCACGACTATAAGACTGCACTCGATTATGAGACTACACTACTTAAACGTTGTAATATTGTAATATTGTACAACTGCTACTCAAACATTGTAAGACATGTGATGCACAGTTATCAGACTGCACAATATAATTATTGTAAGACTGTAATACTACACGACTGTGAGACTGTAGAATATGTTTTTGATTAGTGTTTTTATAAAAAAGCTATGGATGATCCTGCAATAATTTTATATTACACAATAAAAAGGTTGACGTGTGATAAAACCTGGCTATGAAAAGCGTTTCGGTATTGGATTCAGATAGATTGTGGGACGATTGCAGGTTGCCTTAGAAAACTGTTTCTAATTCCAAAATCCATGACTAACATTTATTTTAGGGTTTGTCCGGTTTTTGCACGACTTTTATTGAAGCAGTCGTGTAATATAAGGGTCTCAGGTCCACTATAAAATAGATGGCTCGATCGCGGATCTCGAGTCTTTCCGATAACAATAGATCTAATAAACTAAAAAATCTTTTAAAAATAACCCATGAAAAGCATTTTGATATTGGATTCAGATAGATTGTGGGACGATTTTGCAGAAAACAAAGGTTGCCTTAGGAAACTGTTTATAATTTCAAAATCCATGATAACATTTGTTAGGGTTTGTCTTATTTTTGCACAACTGTTATTGAAGCAGTCGAGTAATTAAGGGTTTCGGGTCCACTATAAAATAGATGGCTCGATCATGGATCTCGGGTCTTTCCGATAACAATAGATCTAATAAACTAATAATCTCTTAAAATAACCCGTGCAGCGCACGAGGATTGAACTAGTATAAATAAAAGACCATTCAGAGACCTGAGTTTTAAAACGTCAAAATTGGCAAATAAATAAATAAATAGAAATTGACTCGAGATGATCCACAGTCAACGTCTTAAAATTAAGATTTCATAGTCTCATGAGTCATGATATTCCCTATGAATCTCCCTCATCTATTCATTTGGCTGTTAATATAATATATAAAATATATAATTATTTTTAATTCAAAACGTTTAACGGCTACAACTATAACTAAAAACTTTGTACTAATTGGAATTCAGGCCCTATTAAGAAGTTTAAGCAGGATTCAAGTCCTCTTTATATTTTAAATAGGGAGAATGGCCCAAATGATATTTATGTTAGGGATAACGACTCATTCAGATTGAAAAGACTCTTTTACCCTTATTTTTTCCACAAATTACAACACTTTTTATACCTAAATCTTCACGTGTTATAAAATGGTATATAAATCTTATTTAGTGGTATTTAGTAAGATTGAAGTAGTATTATTAGATGATCTGTAAATTTTATGGTATAAACTAATTAAAACACGAACTGAGACTAAAAATCGATTTTCAGTACCACAAATCCTAAAATTAGCTTTTCCCCCTTCATCGAGAAAACGAAGAATTTTCTACTGATTTGAACCCTTAATTGACGAAACCCGACTGATTTCGACACTTCATCAACGAATCTTGAGATGGCTCCAAAGAAGAATCCCGTCGATCGCCAAGAAAGTGGGCGGAAGAAGGAGAAGAAAGTTGCTGGGAAGAACCCCGTCAATTGCCAAACTCTGCTTGTGTTTTAACTGTGTTTAGCACTCTTGGTGTTTTGAATGATGGATCTGCTTCTGTTTTTTACTGTATTTTGCGTTTTGAACTAGTTCTATTTCATATCACATCACATGTAAATTATATCACTTAATAAGATTTTGGTAACAATTTATACTCCATTCTTAACAAAAAATAAGAACATTGTAGGATCTTCTTGGGTCTGTTAACGTATCCATCTTATACAATACCACATCACATGGACCACTCAAGTATAGTTTAATGGGCCTATTATCGTCTCCATCTTTATACAGTACCATATAACATGTAAACTATACCACTTAAGTATAGTTTGTGTATCAATTATACTCCATTCGCAACAAAAAGTAGGAACATTTCAGAAGCTTCATGGGCCTAGTACAGTCTCCATATTTATCCAATACCACATCACATGTAAATTATACTACTTAAATATAGTTTGTTACCAATTTATACTCCACTCATAACAAAAAAATAGAAACATTTCAGAAGCTTCATGGGCCTATTACCGTCTCCATCTTTATACAACCACATCACATGTAAATTATACCACTTAAGTAAGTTTGGTACCAATTTATACTTCATTCGTAAGAAAAAATAGGAACATTCTAGAAGCTTTATGGGCCTACTACCGCCTCCATCTTTATACAATACCACATCACATGTAAACTGTACCTAGTATAGTTCAGTACCAATTTATACTCCAATATAACAAAATATAAGAACATTCCAAAAGCTTCATGGGCTATCAAACAGTCTCCATCTTTATACAATACCACATCACATGAAAACTATGCCACTTCAGCATAATTTAGTACCAATTTATGCTTCATTCATAACAGAAAATAAGAATATTCCAGAAGCTTCATGGGCCGTCAGTGAATATGGTCTCTCCATCTTTATATGATATGATACCACATCACATGTAAACCACTTAATAATATTTTGCTAACCATTTATACTATCATGGTAATAATACATTACTGTGATACCACCTTAAGTCGTAGTAATACTAGATAATATATTATCTCTACCATATTAATTGTTCGAATAATTTCGTAAATAAAAGTTGGTTATCTTGGCTGTAGAAGAATAAAAATCTTGGAAATATATGATTGATGTATTTAAACCACCAAGTTCATTGCTTTTGTCACGCTTATGCAAATATGATGTAAGTAGTCAAGTAATGAGGTTTTGATCATGTAAAATATATACCAATGCAAATCGTAGACAACTATATTTACATCATATTGATATTTACCTATACGAATTACAACAAATGTATCCTAACCAACATTATGCGTCAATCATATAACAAATCTTACGATATTAAACCCTTTTATCGTAACCCCGAAAACGTTTACCCTAAGACCCGATACTCTAAAACATAAAACTGGAAACCCTAGCGCGTAAACCGTAATCTGTAACACATCGGTTCTGGTACCATATTATTACATGAATACTACATAAAAGTTCCCGTCCAAAATAATACTGAGATTCAGTTGTCCCGCAACCTGCCAAATGACATATATTCCCCGAAAATAAATGCTCCATCCAACGAATATTCACCTTCTCATTCGCAACCTGCCAAATGATAGATATTCCGCGAAATATCATGGCTATCCCTAACCCTAATACAGGCCATGAAAGCAACGGAATATTGACTGTCAATATGAAGCTGAGTGTTTTAGCTTTGAATAAGTAATAGTTATCGTTGCTATAACACTTTACGCCTCTATTATACCACTTTATGTTGTTTTAGTACCACAACTTATAAAATTAATAACAAATGAGAATAAGTAATATCTCTTACCAGTTCGAGTAACACTCTTATCGTTGCTATACCACTTTACGCCTCTACTATACCACTTTGCTCTGTTTTAGTACCACGTCTTATAAGATTAATACCAAATGAGAACAAGTAATAGTTATCGTCGCTATACCACTTTAAGCCTCTATTATACCACTTGACGCTATTTTTGTACCACATCTTATAAAATTAATACCAAATGAGAATAGTAATATCTTTTACCAGTTCGAGTACGCTTCTTATCGTTGTTATACCACTTTACGCTTCTATTATACCATTTTACTCTGTTTTAGTACCTCATCGTATCAAATTTATACCAAATTAGAATAATATCTCGTACCAGTTCGAGTAACGCTTCTTATCCACTACAAAAAAAGTCGTCTTATGCGACGATTTTTTTCCTCACAAAAGAGTAAATTTTCGTCACATAAATTTAATGTGAGGAAAAATTTTCGTCACCGGCTCGTCACCGAAGGCCCGTGGCATAAGATCAAACCGCACCTAATGTGACGATATTTTATTTCCTCACATTTGGCATATGTGAGGGGTGCAATTTCCTCGCATAAATTCTTATTGTGACGAAATATTTCTCACAGTAGATGTACTATTTTGTCATTTATTTTGAACTTCCTCACATTTAAAGGTATAAATGCAACAAAAAATTCGTCATTTTAGATATATTTTTCCTCATAATTACCATTCTATATACTACGAAAATATTCATCACATTAAAAATATTTTTCTCACAATTACCATGATATATTAATGGATGATAATGGGCCAGGTATGGGTCGGGTTTATCCGGACCCGGGACCCACCCCGCCCCAAGGACCCGCCGGGCCCCGGGCTGGACCCGAGTGAACCGGGTTTGACCCGCCAGACCCGAATATATTGATTTTTTTTAATTTTTAAAAGATAAACTAGATAAATACATTGGTTGAGGCTCGAACACACGACCTTACCTTTGTAATACGCAACCTCTACCATTAGACCATCAGTTCTTTTATTTATAATATGAGCAATAACACTATATAACATTAATTACAAGCTGAATTATAATACGAAAATATTCCTCGCATTAAAAATTATTTATTATTAGGAAATTTATTAACTATATGTGAGGATTTTATCTATCACGTTAATATTTACCTTTTGTGAGGAAATATATTACTATTATGTGATGAAAAAACAATTTCCTCATATATTATATATTCACTTATGAGGAAAAAAATTCATCACATTATATAATAGTTATTGTGAGAAAATATATTTCCTCATATAATCTAATTTTATGTGATGATTTTTAATGTTATCACAAAAACATAGTCACATAAAATAACATTTTTTGTAGTGATCGTAACTATACCACTTTACGCCACTATTGTACCGAACCTTATGGAAATTATACCACTTACGCCTTTCTGATCTCACATAACGAACACTCATTAAACTATTTTCTGGCGATTTATCTTTCAGTTCGTTAATCTTGAGGGACGAACGATTGAGTGACCACTAAGGCGCGACGTAATATCCAAGCTATGGGTCTCTCGAATTATGCATATTAGCTTTAATTTCGCCCAAAAACATGCTCGATTTATCTAATTTGCGTAAATGAATTTCTAAAAATTTTTCCTCACATATCTTAAATCAGACGACGTAAATATCACTGAGATCGTCGAGTACACATCAAACTTGATTTTGTGCCCAGTATGCTCGAAAATTTATGGCAAATCGATCGTTGAAATAGTTTTTTCAATTGATACCATTTGAATAACATCTGGTAACATAATAATAGCGACACATACTCTTTATATAACACCTACAAGGGCATTTTCGTCAAATAATAGTTTGTGTCCTTTACTTTGAATTTTATATAGAGTTGGTCCTTAAAACTATATTAATATGAAGAGGGTCTGAAGTCCAATGGAAAGTTACGATGGGGCCTGAAATAGAAACGTCCCAAACTTTAATCGTGTAATTAGCTGTTCGAGTTTGCCGACAAGTACGGGGGGTGATACGACGTCGTAGTGACTACTTCAACGAGCTCCTACGCAAGGCCGGATATGGCCGTGCAAGCTGTGCTGCAGCACAAGGCCACATCTTTTGGACCACGTCAAGTTTAAAATTCAGTTTATAATTCTTTACAAATAAAAAGAAAAAGCTTACTGTCATTGCGCTATAAACGTGTACAAGGGACAAAATGCATACGCCTGACAATTCACATGCGGGGCCCCGTCGTCGTAGTTGACTTTCTGTTGGTTAATGACATCTTTTGGAATGGATCGACTGCACTGACTTAACTGCAGTTCGGTGAGGTGACATAAAAAATAAAGAAATAAAAAACAGTTGCGTCTCGCTGCATTATTTATTTATTATGTTGCTGCATTTATTTGTTACTATTTAGCATTTTTTATGTTAAGGTTCTGCTCAGATAAGAACGCCACGCCTGCCGCCAACGTCCGGCGGATCTGCTCTGTTGAAAATATAAACTTGATTTGGGCTTGGACCATTAAGAGGTGGATTTAATATTTGGGCTAAGGAGGATCACAAGCCCAATATCTAGAAACTTACTGGAAATCTAGAGAACTCCATAGAACTCTAAGGAATCTTATAGAACCTAAATATTCTTATGGAGTATTACTAGAATAGTGATGTGTTGGCAAAATCTTAAGGTGGTAGAAACTAGTATAAATAGGGGTGAGGTATAAGCATTTTGTATCAAGCAAGTGAAAATCAAAACAAGTGTTGTAAAGCCTCTTCCTCTAAACACTATCCTTCGAATTTCTCCCTTCCGATATAACTCCTAATTTCCAACAAAGTGGTATCAGAGCTAGAAGATCCTAAGGCGATGGCGAGCGGCATGGTTCCCTTCCAAGTTCCGACACTCAACAAGAGCAACTACGACAATTGGAGTATCAAGATGAGGGCGCTCCTTGGATCACAAGACGTATAGGATATCGTGGAGAAAGGCTACGTCGAGCCGAAGAACGAAGAAACCCTATCTCAAACTCAAAAGGATAGTTTGAGAGAATTGCGAAAGAGAGACAAGAGAGCTCACTACCTAATCTATCAAGGATTAGATGACGACGCTTTCGAGAAGATTTCGGAAGCAAAGACCGCCAAAGAAGCATGGGAGAAGCTTCAAACGTCGTATAAAGGAGCGGATCCGGTAAAGAAGGTACGTCTTCAAACTTTAAGAGCCGAGTTTGAAGCCTTGCATATGAAACAAGATGAAGTTGTGTCGGACTACTTCTCGAGGGTATTAGCAATAACCAATCAACCAAAGAGGAATGGCGAGAAAATTGATGATGTTAGAATCATGGAGAAAATTCTTCGCTCGTTAGATCCAAAATTCGAGTATATCGTAGCCATCATAGAAGAAACTAAGGATCTAGAAGAAATGACGATGGAGCAACTATTGGGCTCATTGCAAGCTCATGAAGAGAAGAAAAGGAAGAAGGAAGGGATTGTAGAACAACTACTCAAACTGCAAGTTGATCCTACAAAAGAAAAGGATAATGATGAGAAATATGAAGAACGAGGCCGCGGACGAGGTCAAAGAGGAGAACGAGGTGGAGGTCGTGGATGCGGATACGGACAAGGTTGGAGGCCCAACAATGAGAACAACAACCATCAAAGAAAGGATAACTCAACGAGAGGTCGTGGAGAAGTAACCCAAGATCGAGGTATGATAAATCAAAAGTTTGGTGTTATAGTTGCGAGAGGTTTGGGCACTATTCTTCCGAGTGTAGAGTTCCTAAACATAAAGTTGAGGAGAAGGCCAACTACGTCGAAGAGAAAAATAAAGAAGATATTCTACTACTAGCCCATAAGGATGATGAAAGAGGCGAGAGTAACAAGTGGTATCTAGACACCGGCGCAAGCAATCACATGTGCTGGAAAAGGAACATGTTCGTAGAGCTTGATGAATCGGTGAGCGGCAATGTGCATTCGAAGACGAATCAAAGGTCACGGTGAAAGGCAAAGGTAACATTCTTATTCGCTTAAGAATGGTGGGCATCAATTCATCTCCAATGTCTACTACGTGCCGGAGATGAAGAGTAACATCTTAAGTCTTGGGCAACTCTTAGAGAAAGGTTATGATATTCGCCTAAGAGATAATAACCTTTCTATAAGAGATGGTTCAAATAAATTAATCGCTAAGGTACCAATGCAAAGGAATAGAATGTTCGTCCTCAACATCATGAACGATGTTGCGAAATGTCTCAAGACATGCTATAAAGATCCATCATGGATTTGGCATCTTCGATATGGGCATCTAAGCTTCGGCGGACTAGAACTGCTATCAAAGAAGGACATGGTGAAAGGATTGCCATCCATCAACCACCCCAATCAAGTATGCGAAGGATGCTTAGTCGGAAAGCAGTTCAAGAAGAGTTTTCCAAATGAGTCGAGCTCGAGAGCTAAAAGACCCTTGGAGCTAATTCATACTGACGTGTGCGGACCAGTCAAGCCGAGCTCATTTGGTAAGAGTAACTACTTCCTTCTCTTCATCGATGACTTTTCAAGAAAGACATGGGTATACTTCTTAAAGCATAAGTCGGAAGTATTCGAGAACTTCAAGAAGTTCAAAGCCCTCGTTGAGAAAGAAAGTGGCCTCAGATAAAAGCAATGCGATCCGACCGTGGAGGAGAGTTCACTTCGACGGAATTTCAAAAGTATTGTGAGGAGCACGGAATTAGACGACCCCTGACGGTACCGAGATCCCCCCAACAGAATGGAGTAGCAGAGAGAAAGAACAGAACAATCCTCGACATGGCTAGAAGCATGCTCAAGAGTAAGAAGCTACCGAAGGAGTTCTGGGCAGAAGCAGTCGCATGTGCAGTCTACCTCTCTAATCGATCTCCAAAAAGGAGTGTGTGGGGAATGACACCGCAAGAAGTATGGAGTGGTAGGAAACCTGGCATATCACATCTAAGAGTCTTCGGAAGCATAGCCCATGTGCACATTCCTGACGAGAAAAGAAGCAAATTGGACGACAAAAGTGAGAAGTACATCTTCATAGGCTATGACAACAGCACCAAGGGATACAAACTCTACAATCCGAAGACAAAGAAGACAATCATCAGCCGAGACGTGATATTCGACGAAGAAGGAGAATGGGATTGGAACACATGCAGAGGTGAGTACAATTATACTCCATTCTTTGAAGAAAATAACAAAGAAGAGCCAACAATGGAGCACGCAGAAGACGAGCCCACTACTCCAATAACATCATCGCATGCGAGCTCAGAAGAAGAAAGCTCAAGCGAGAGAACCCCACGCTTCAGAAGCCTAAAAGAGATATGTGGAGTACCAGAGGATCAAGATAACCTGACCCTCTTCTGTCTCTTCGCGGACAGTGAGCCAACGAGCTTTCAAGAAGCCGTGAGAAATAAGAACTGGAAAGGCGCCATGGATGAGGAAATTAAAGCTATCGAGAAGAACGACACGTGGGAGCTAACAACACTGCCAAAGGGGCATAAGGCGATTGGCGTAAAATGGGTGTATAAAGCAAAGAAAAATGCCAAAGGAGAAGTTGAAAGATACAAGGCGAGATTAGTGGCTAAAGGCTACAGTCAAAGAGCGGGGATCGACTATGACGAGGTATTTGCTCCAGTCGCCCGACTAGAAACTGTTCGACTAATAATATCTTTGGCAGCTCAAAACAATTGCAGAATTCATCAAATGGATGTGAAGTCCGCCTTTCTGAATGGAGTTCTTGAAGAGGAAGTTTATATAGAGCAACCGCAAGGATATAAAGTAGCTGGAGAAGAAGACAAGGTTCTAAGATTAAGAAGGCTCTTTACGGGTTGAAGCAAGCACCGAGGGCATGGAACTCACGGATCGACAAGTACCTTCAAGGGAGAAACTTCATCAAGTGTCCATACGAACATGCACTCTACATCAAACTACAAGGTAACGATATCTTAATCGTATGCTTGTATGTAGACGATTTAATCTTCACAGGCAGCAACCCAAGCATGTACGAAGACTTTAAGAGAGAAATGACTAGAGAGTTCGAGATGACCGACATCGGGCTCATGGCATACTATCTTGGAATCGAAGTAAAGCAAGGTGACAACGGGATTCTCATAACTCAAGAAGGTTATGCCAAGGAGATACTCAAGAAATTCAAGATGGATGATGCAAAATCCCATCGACACACCAATGGAATGCGGCTCTAAGTTAACCAAGCATGAAGAAGGTGAAAAAAGTGGATCCAACATTCTTTAAGAGCTTGGTTGGAAGTCTAAGGTACTTGACGTGCACAAGACCCGATATCTTATATGCGGTTGGAGTCGTTAGTCGACATATGGAAACCCCAACAACAACTCACTTGAAGGCGGCAAAGAGAATTCTCCGATACATTAAGGTACGACTAACTATGGCTTGCACTACACCAGTTCTAATGAGTTCAAGCTCGTAGGATATAGTGATAGCGACTGGGGAGGAGATGTCGATGATCGTAAAAGCACAAGTGGTTTCGTGTTCTACATGGGAGACACTGCATTCACATGGATGTCAAAGAAGCAACCGATTGTCACCCTCTCTACATGTGAAGCGGAGTATGTGGCGGCTATCTCATGTGTATGTCATGCGATTTGGCTTCGGAACTTGCTAAAGGAGCTGGGAATTCCTCAAGACGAGCCCAACTAAGATTCATGTTGATAATAAGTTAGCAATAGCGTTGGCCAAGAATCCAGTCTTCCATGATCGGAGCAAGCACATCGACACGCGTTACCACTATATAAGAGAGTGTATCACGAGGAAGGACGTTGAAATGGAATACGTGAAGTCTAAAGATCAAGTAGCCGATATTTTCACTAAGCCACTCAAGAAAGAAGACTTTGTACGACTACGAAGTATGCTCGGAATGGCAAATCAAGTTTAAGGGGGGTGTTGAAAATATAAACTTGATTTGGGCTTGGACCATTAAGAGGTGGATTTAATATTTGGGCTAAGGAGGATCACAAAAGCCCAATATCTAGAAACTTACGGAAAATCTAGAGAACTCCATAGAACTCTAAGGAATCTTATAGAACCTAGATATTATTATGGAGTATTCTAGAATAGTGATGTGTTGGCAAAATCTTAAGGTGGTAGAAAAACTAGTATAAATAGGGGTGAGGTATAAGCATTTTGTATCAAGCAAGTGAAAATCAAAACAAGTGTTGTAAAGCCTCTTCCTCTAAACACTATCCTTCGAATTTCTCCCTTCCGATATAACTCCTAATTTCCAACATGCTCTTCACTCGAGAGTGGAACAACATGCAGTTCGTCTCAAGCTCGATGTTCCTCCTCTCTCCAAACACCTCCTGGCCGCCGGTCGTGTCGGCTCAACTGCCCCAGCGGATCAGCGCCCGAGAGCGAAATCCTCTCCTTTGTCGAGTTGCAGGCTCGCTACTTACTGGGCTCAAACCCTTCGAACACGAGCTACTTGGTGGGCAACAGCTCGAGCTACCCCAAGAAGGTTCACCATAGAGGAGCGTCGATGGAGCCGTTTAGGGACAGCAAGGCGTTCGTGGGCTGCACCCAGGCGTACGATCACTGGTACGGGCGGGTCGACGTGCTCATCGGGGCATGGTGGGCGGGCCAGATGCAAAAAACGGGTTCGAGAATTGGAGGTATAATTTCGTACAGACGGAGGCTTGACAATACCGCGCCTTTGGTCGGTAATATTGCAATACTCCATGCGTTGGAAAAAAAGGCCATAACAGCAGCAGCAACAACCACAATAATAGTAATAAATCGACCGGCGAAGTCGATTTGGTTTCTGATATATAAGAAAGTCGGTTTTGGTTTCTGATGCATGCGAGATTTTTTTTTGGTATAGCGAAACAACCGTTGCAATTGTAAAACAAAAGCGGTTATTAATATGAATTTAAAGGCCCGACAAGGGAACGCTCTTACGGATCGACGAAGGTAGTCGTGCCAAGTAGTACACCTTAAACGATAGACAGAAAAAAAGGTTGTTTTCTGACACTCGAAATTCATGATCATCTTATGTACTTAGAATCTCTCAGCGTAAGAAGCATCGCAGAAGCAGCTGAATTTGCGGCCTCTATCTTCCGAGGCTTCTCCTTCCCCTTTACGGAGAGCATTACACCGTCTTCCATTTCAATCTCGACCAAGGAAATGTACCTCTTCCCATGCGCTTGACAGCAGCTTATCTCTTCGATCCTACAAATCGAACGGTTAACTTAACACAGAGAAAAATGCAGAGAAGGAAAAAGATTAGTAAGAGATCGTAGCAATACATGTAGTTAGGTTTAAGCCTCTTCTTGTGGCTAAGCTCGTGGAGCTTCTGCTTCGCCCCTTCGATCTCTCCGTCCTCGTCGAGGAGCCCAAACACGTCGTTGTTCATTACGTTATTCTTGGGCTTGTAGGATAGCTTCTCCAGGGCGGCCTTCGCTGCGTGGAGCTTTGCGCTCTCCTTTTGGCCGGAGGACGCCGAGACTATGAAGCGCCCGTCGACGAAGACGGTCGCCACGTTTTCGTTGCCGTTTCGCCAGTGCTCTATGTAGACTTGCTTTCCTTCCCTTTGGCAGAGCTCGTAGAGCATTGTCACTGGCTGGGGATGTTGTTCTAACACGTCGAGCATCACGATCGGTTCCAATAAACGCATCAAAACCTCGAAAAAAAGAAGGAAAAGAAAAAATTAAGTCCAAGAATGGGCCGTTGAGAATTTTGGCCTTTGCCCAGATTGAATAATAACTCAAGCTCTTCCAACCACTTAATATATCAAGAGGTTCTCTCCTCCTATTATCAATTGGTTTTGGAAAGAACTCTCGATTTCTAATATGGAATCAAGAAAAAATTAAATCCGAGGCGAAAAATTGCGCTTTACCATCCACATGTCTTTGACGTCGAAGTTGCAGTCGATGAAGACGGCTGCGGCGATCGATTCTACGACGTCGGCGAGGACTTTCGGCGCCTTCACGGCTCCGCCGTAGACCTCGGGTACGTCTTCTTGCTGCACGGCGATCACGAAATCCCACACCTATACAGACGAAACGCAGTGGAGCGCGAGTTTGATAGAGTTTAGAACGGAAAGATCACTGTGATTTTCCAAAACAAGCGCTCAAATGATGGGCAGTCGGGCGTTGTTTTTAAGAAAATCACAGTAATCTTTCCATTCTAAACGCTATCAGATCGCAGCCACCGACCGAGCACATGCATTTAGTTACACAGTCGATGATGATGTTTTGTGCGGACGCGGTCGAAAAAGGGTAGGCCTAATTTGTGAACGACCTATCATATTTGGCGCTTCGATGCTCTATCACACCCTACCATTTCAAACATCTTAATGAAAATTTCTGTCTAATTTTTCGTGACTTGAAATCTTTCAAAACACGAGTTACAGCAACTCGCATTAGGCGTTCCTAACGCCTAATCATTGCGGCCTCAGTCGAAGGTTTTAGAACACTTCCGCACCTAACAAAAGCAATGCTTGACCACTCCTTTGCTCGGAAAAACTCTAATGACGCCGATTGAGCAATAAACGACACACAACTACAAAACAATGCTTTCAAATGATATTACAAAGAACACGTCATTTGACAAAACAATCGTAAAATTTGACCTCAGAAAAGAAAAATCGGACATCTAATGGTAGATTGAGATGGTTTTCACAAGCATACTTCAAAATTTGGGCTAATAAGATTAAGACCATTTTCACCATTTCTTTTCCTCCCACAAACGCCATTGAAGATTCCACCATAAAGGGAAAGCACAAAACAAAGAGGAATGAAAAGAAGGACAAGCGAAAGCACTACCTTCGCATCCAATGAAGCAGCTTTGAGCTCACGTACTTGTAAAGCTCGTGCTTGACGGCGACGCGCGCGAGCCTCTCCGTGCTAATGTTCGCCGCTCGGAGAGTAGACAATTTCCCGGGATGGGCGTTTGGGTACTGTAAGAAAACGTAGCTCGAAATCGCCAGTCCAATTGCCGCGTCGCCGAGAAACTCGAGCCGCTCGTAAGAAGCCGAGTTGGCGTAGGAGGAATGGGTAAGGGCGTCTTCTAGAAGCTTCTTGTTACGGAAGGAGTAATTCAAAACCGCCTCCACGGCCTTCACGACGAATCCATGCCGGTGACTTCCACCTCGCGGCCGTGCGTGGGATGAGGAGAACCATTTGAGTGAACAGTTCGAGTTGGCTTATTATTACCCTTCTTACTACTGCAAATGTAATAATACAGAAGAAGAAAAAGATTAGATAACTGAAAATTATGCGGTAATAATAATAAATTATATATCCTTGGTGGCGCATCAGAAGATTAACAAACTAACCCAAAAGCGGACGAAAAGATTCTCAAGACGAAGAGGGCAGGCAAACACATCACCGCAGAGGCCTGCAGTTTAGTAGTTTTCAAGATGGTAATAAAAATTTCGCTCAAAATGGGACAAAGCGAATGTGACCGGAGAAACTCACCGAGAACCAAACGAACTCCTTCGTCGCGAGAGATTTCGTAAGCTCGACATTATTCAGTTCCCCTTCGATCTTCACTTGAAGCTTTCGCCAGACGATATAACGAACGAAGGTCAGAGAGAATTTTAACCAAAAACACGCAAGCATCATCGCTCGGCCTTATATATTACCTGACGGTGGTATAAAGTAGCTGAATCGACGAATTTCCCACAAGCATTACCGCCTCATCTGCGTAGGGCTTCAGTGTAAAGTGCAGCTTCTCGAAGTGAGGCCTCGCAGCAGTTGTTATCCGATAGATATACGGTTCACCGAACTTCCTCACCTCCTAAAAGAAAAATGTCCGGCTTTGTAAGACTGAAGAATTTTGTAGTATGTTCTTCAGTTCTTTGTTCAGACTTCTCATCTTTTTTTTCTGTTGTCTCTCTTGGTAGAGATTTCGTCCTTGCCAGATGTTCGATTGTGTCCCGATGACTTTCATGGGGACATTTAGCTCTGTATCTTTGTTTATATATTAAACCGTCGTTTCGAGGAAATAAAAGATGAAAAATTTCAGACATCGAAGAGAAAAAATGGAGAACGTTATTACCTGAATGTAAGGATTAGCCAGTTCTTGAACTTTGATTATGTGAGGAGCGATGCCGCTCTTCCATACCTCGTAAACCTCGGCGGTTTTTGAAGTTAGCTTTGGACATGGGGTTCAGCTTTGGTAGTTAGTACCGCCCACTGTTCTGAGATAGCTGGTAGGAGTTCTTGCATAGGATGTAAGAGACGTCGTTAAATGACAGATGTTTAAATATTAGGGATTAAAGCGGTGGTAGAGAGAAATTCAAATAAAATAGCTTCTATTAATAACGACGGATGAATCACGCAGATATAAACAATACTAATAGCGACCTAATAGCTAAATCCGAGAGTTCGAGAAACTACGGCCCTAACAATCCGAGTGTCTGAGACACCGGCCTCAAATATCCTAAACCTCGACCTCCTATTATGCTACTGATGCCCCTCCTTTCATAAGAGAAACTAACCTAAAATAAGCCCAATAAGATCCCTAATAAATCTTATTCAAACTAAGGATCCCTAATAAATCTTATCCAAACTAAGGATTCCTAATAAATCTCTCTACCCTAACTAAATCATATTCAAAATAAAATAATACTAATAATAAGAAAATAATAATATTAATTATACTACCCTAACACTAAACCTAGACAAAGATATGCTAAGCTGACTTACGGTTTCACGGCGTCCATATGTGGTGCGGCCCACTCTTCGGCTCGAGCCTTCTTCTCAATGGCCCGATGCAAAGAGAAAAGGTTAGAGAGGAATCGATCGATCTTATTAAAGATCTTAAGCAGTTACCTTTGCATGAACGTATCTAGAGCAGGTTTTCCATGTACTTTCCAGTTTCTTCTCTAGAAGTGACTGTAAACACGACGACATGGAGATTATTTCATTAAAACTACACGCTGTAATAAGTAAAAGAGGTAATGAATATATGTATGTGGTATTAGTACCTGATAATGAACGAAACGAACTGCTAGCCAGCGCGGAAGCCAAGCGCCGTGAATCTGATAGCACAAAATTCAACAAACGGCGTGGAAGGATTTGAACATGTTATGATCGGAGAAATACAACAGAAGATGAAACAGTACCTCCATCAGCTCTTTGGTTTTGGATGCAGATTCGTACTTTGCCTTAATCATTTCTTCCTGGATTCGGTCAGAAAGTAAGAATGTTCAGCTCGTGTAAGAGGCAAGAAAACAGCCTTTCGAAAGAATTTTCTCATTCATTACATACCTCGGCGGTCTGAAGAGCGCGTTCAGTTTTTTGCAACTGGATTCTGATCGTCGACAATCTTCTGAAGCTGCGATGAAAAACAAATAGTGGAGAAAAAACAATTACTACCGAAGGAAAATTGTTTTCCATCAAGTGATCATTACATCAAATTTTTCATTAGCAGACAAGTGCAAGAATATTGATTTCACGAGGTCTAACACATCGAAGCGTCAAGTAAATCGACTCACACTCTCAAGTTCGGTATCGAGCTCGGAAATCTTCTTCTCAGCTTCGTTCGCACGAGCTTCTAGAAGTTTCTTCTCTTTGATTTTCGCATCAATATCTTTTTCTTATGTTTTCCGCCTGCTTTTGCAATTCGCCTGCTTGTGCATTTGCCTAATAGCTTTCTCCTCAGCCTCTGAATCGCTCTTCTTCTGAAGACAATTTCGAATCGAGGAGGGTATAAATCAATGTCCAAAAATCTCCAATGACTTGTAGCGAGACAATTACACTCACCTTTAGTGAGAGAATCTCACTCTCCATCGATAATATGCTGTCAGATTTGTCTCTGATTATGCTCTCCTGTAAGAAATCTCCTCATCTCTCTCTGTTATCTCTTTATTCTTCTGCTCAATGTGTGATTCTGACAAAGAGGAAACATGAGAAAAACACTTAACTCAGACAAGAAGCAAGAACATAGTTTTCTTGCTACCATCACTCTAAATCCTAACCAAGCTGAACAATAATCAGTCCGAAAAGGCAAAACAGAAAAAAAAAAAAAAAAAAATCGCCGGCGAATCGAACCAAAATGTTCAAGCGGACTTACCGAGGCTTCGGATCTTAGACTTCAGCTCCTCAAGAACAGCCGAAGTAGC
Source organism: Craterostigma plantagineum (assembly GCA_027422505.1). Classification (NCBI taxonomy): domain Eukaryota; kingdom Viridiplantae; phylum Streptophyta; class Magnoliopsida; order Lamiales; family Linderniaceae; genus Craterostigma; species Craterostigma plantagineum. The sequence continues at coordinate 37,526 of JAPQWV010001255.1, forward strand.
GCCGTCGATCTGAAAACATCGGATTCCGACATCGACGGCTCATCGGCACGGACACTGTGCCAGTAAGAACTAGTGGGAATAGGACACTGAAGAACACCAACTTCAACGGCGCCATAGCTCCACCGAGGCCTACGGCGGAGATCAAACGAATAAGTTCAACAAAAAAAAAGAAACAATCTTATTTTTGAATTTCCAGTAATTAATTCATCCACTGCCTGGCGAATATCGTTGAGCTAGAGTAGTGTTTTCCTGTAAATCACCGAAGACTCGCCTCTCAACTCAAGGATGCAAAAAGCGAAATGACGATAGTACCCTTCACTGTATACTGGCAGTGGCTCCTGCTCGGAAAATTAAAAAAAAGAAAAAAAGAAAAACGATTTTATTTGGTTTTTTTAAAAAAAAAGAGGAACGGATTGTCAAATGACTGAAATACCCTTACTGAAAAACTGGTTAAGCAGGCTAATCCAACTCATTAAAAGCGAAAAGTTATCCGAGTTTATTCGAGTGAAAAAAGACTCGATTAAGCGACTCGAATAATTGCTTATCAGATTTATTAAAGCAAAAAAAATGTACGACATTTTATTCGAGTTAAAAGAGAAACTCGAATGTCAAACTCTAATAACATTTCGAAGTGATAAAATAACTCGAATAACATTCAGAAACTTTAAACGAAAAAGTAGCCTTATTCGAGTAACTTACGAGTAATTTTTTCGAGTAACAACTCGAATAAATAACTGAATATGTAACTCGAGTAAGGCGTATTTTATAAAGCTCGGAAAGAAAATTAAACACAAATCACTCGAAAACCTAATTCTCTCGCGATCTCTCTTCGAACCAAAGCCTTAACTCAAAAAATCGTACACAAACCCAAGCATAATCATCAATGCCGAAAAGAAAAACGAGTTCATCGGAGCCTTCCGCGCCTCAACGTAACGGGTGGATGAGCAAATCGACGCCGGTAGAGCCACGGTGAGTTTTTTGTCGAGTTTTGGGTTTTGTTTAAATCGAGTTGGTCAAACGTATTTCTTGGTTAGATCTTTCGTTTCTAGCGTTAAATCGATCGGTTTGATGTTATATTGTGGGCAGACGTCGTATCGGTCGGACTTTTGTGAAAATCGTTTTCACCGCTTTTCGAGTAATTATTCGAGTAGTTATGGTTCGAATAAATGTTTAGCCTATTTGAGTGTCCTTTTACTCGAATAATATACTCGAATAACAGTGAATTTTCATTGTTTTTCATTCTTTTTTGCATTTTCAGATCTATTTTTCGACGAAGTTGCTGGCGGACAATTTCTACCATGCCATCCTCACTCTGAACTCGCAGTACATGCCGGTATGCGAACGCATCCGTACGGTTTTGACCGAGGAGGAGATGGAGGAGATGGTCAGACGGACTCAGTTCGGTAATTTAATAAAGGTGGCCCGAGAGCAACTACAACTCGAACATGATCCTGTGATTTTTGATGAGCCGGCAGGTGGAGTATATGCTGGAGTCGAAGGAGTTCTGGATGGTCGTTTGTGGGCGGGCATTAAGATTTTCATTGGTCGAGTATTGCCTACTCACGGACCTCGGCTGCGGCGCTAACGAGCCGGATATACCGTCATCGAACGAGTTTGCGGCGAGGCATTGGCCTGGTATTAATCCTATTTTTTTTATCATTTTGATTCTTCTTTTTTTTTTACTCGATTTCAAAAATTAACGTTTGTTTTATGGCTCGTAGGCAAGCCCGTTATATATTATGACGATTTGGAGAAGAAAGTCGCGGGAATGATTCGTTACGCCGGTGGAAACTCGGGCGTGAATCCCGAGAAATTGAAGATCCCGGCCCTTTATTTTGTCGCCGGGGTGCTAGGGGAGCGGAGGGTTAAAGAGGGGACTTGAAGGTGAAGGAGGAGTGGCTCCGTCTGGTGGAGGACTTCGACCGCTTCAACGAATATCCTTGGGGAAGGATATCATTCGAGGAGGTGTTTATGGTCTGAACAAAGGACCTCTTGGGAAGCACATGGAGATGACATCGAAGGGAAAAATCAAAACAACCTTCGATATCATCGGCTTCGTCATGCCGCTTCAGGTAATTAGTTTGTATTATTTAAGACATTATATTTATTTTAACTTATGTTTACTATCTTTTATCAGGTTCTGGCGTACGAGTGCTGGCCGACCGTCGGGCAGGAATTCGCCGTGAGAAAAGGCTGCGAAAGGCTCCCGATACCCCGGATGTGCCATTGGAAGACCACATTTTACAGCAAGAGCTCCGTCCGGGATAGCAAGAGGTCGCGCGTGCATTCGGTGCCGTGAGGATGGATGTAAGTATATATATTTATTATTTATAATATGGATTTATTTAGATTGCGTTCTCTAAATTGTACAAATACACAGGACGTGCGGTGTTGCCTTACACCGACCGATGCTGAAGCCGATTCAAGGCACTTCCGCACGGTCGCCGGCTTTTTGTGGCAGCAGGGATGATTCCGTAGCCCAGAGGATAGTGGAGCATCTTCTAAATGGGCTGCCGGTCTACTGCACCCAGCATCGCTTGCTCCTCCGAGGCCGTCTCCTCCGAGGTCTTCTCCTCCGAGGCCGTCTCCTCCTCCTTCGGCTCAATAATCGCCCATTTCGATAGAAGAATGGACAGGCTGGAAGGCGATGTACGGATATGCGGGCGGAGATTAGGGAGCTACGCTCGATCGTGCTCCAAGGTATGTCTTACTAAATGTTTATTTATAATATATTGATATTACGTAAATCCAACATATTACTCTAATTTTGTAGCCCTTGAGATCTTGACGCCGACAATGGTGCGGGATATTACGAGGAGCTACGATCGGGACATGCCGCCTCCTTCGCCTCCTCATTCGCCGCCGATGTACGAGATGGATATAGATATGATGGAGGGCGCGGCCGTGGCGGCGGAGAGGGCGGTGGCGGAAGCTGCGGCGGCGGAGAGGGCCGCGGCGGAAGCGGCGGCGGCGGAGAGGGCGCGGCGGAGAAGAGGGGCGGCGGAGAAGGCGGCGCAGAAGGGGCAGCGGCGGAGAAGGCGGCGGCGGAGAGGGCCGCGGCGGAAGCGGCGGCGGCGGAGAAGGCGGCGGCGGAAAAGGCGGCGGTATAGAAGGGGCCGCGGTAGAGAAGGCGGCGGCGGAGAGGGCCCGCGGCGGAAAGCGGCCGCGGCGGAGAGGGCGGCGGTGGAGAGGGCCGCGGCGGAAAAGGCGGAGAAGGCGGAGGCGGAGAGGGCCGCGGCGGAGAAAGCCGATGCGTCGAAGAAGGCCGCGGCGGCGAAGAAAGCGGCGGCCGAGGAGGCGGAGAGGGCCGCGGCAGTTAGCAAAAAACGACCACGGGCTGAACGTGTGAAGAAGAAGTCGAAGATGCTTTCGAGTCAGTATACGCCGACGCCCGGTTCGGACCCTCGCGCTACAATACAACGCCGCGCGGACATAGAGCAGATCATTGGCGAGAGGGTGAAGAATTGGGATGCCGTCGAGGTGGAGGTGGCAAGAATGGGCGCAAAGGATGAACGGGCAGGAATGCTCCAAGCGTAAGACAAGAAATTCTTTGCCGATCTGTCACTCCGAGCGTGTGGATCTCGGACGAGGTATGTGTCTTTGTTGCTAAATATGTTCTAACTATTTCGTTTAATAATATTATTGCTACTATTGCAGCACGTCAACGAGGCATTCAACGGGTTTATGGCGATGCAAGAAAAATGCGTGCATGAGGAGCGAATCGCGTACATGAACACGAATTTCGCACATGCAGTCAAGTTGGAGTCCGTCAAACCGCGACCGTGTGAGTATCCTCGTTCGAGCAATTCGCCACGGGAGAGATCAATGCGATGTTCGGCAGCAAGCTGTCGCTTCACTGGAGCCAAGCGGGTGTGGCCGTCATCCCATTGGCGTTTAGAAGCCATTGGGAGCTCCTCGTCGCTCGGTTCAAGGAGAGGAACATCCTCGTTTTGGATTCCGACCGCAACAGCGATTCGGACTTGAGGTTCATGAAGCCGTTCCTCGACCCCTTGGCCGAAGTGATACCTCTGATGCTTCAACACGTAGGTGTGGAGCAAAATCCCGTGGAGAAGTTTGCTTAGGTGTGGTGCCCCAAGTTCCCTCAACAAGTCCTCAGGTAATTTTCTTATTTTCTCACTTTCTTATTTTCTTATTTTCTTAAACCTGAAATTGTTCTATTTTCAAACAGCGGAGAGTGTGGTATATACATGCTTAGGGCGGCTATGTCTTTGTTGATCGGTAACAAAGATGATCTATACACTTTGGTTTCGTTTCGAAAGTTTTGACGATATGTATTTTTTTAACAATGGGATGTTGTATGAACAGTTTTAGATATTTGTATAGATTTTGCATTTGGAATTGTTCAGTTTTGGTTAGTTGAGTTGCTGTTCAGTTTGTTCAAGGTTCACCAGTTTTCACTGCTATTCGAGTCAAGAAGTTTGTTCGAATAATGTTATTTATTCTACTATCCTATTCGAGCTTATCGAGTACCATATAATACTCGAATAAGTGAAACAGGCAAAAAACGATATTCATTCGAGTAAATTATTCGAGCCTAGTCGAGTACTTTACATTACTCGAATAATTTAAAAAATCCAAATATTGTTTATATCATGATCATGAAATGTTAAATGCGTTTTCCTATCTAAGTAATAAAATATTTTAGAGATTCTTGAAAAAATATAAAAAAAAAAAGTCATTTTGGCATTTCTATACATGTGACCAACATGGATGAAATTATATACTGAAGTCCTATCTACCAACGTATTCCATTGTATGTCGTGCAACGATTTTTATAAAACATTGTTAATCTTCATCAAACGACTTATTAACATCATGAAGGCCCTAAAACATCGAAATATTTATATTTATACATCTAAGTAGCGAGATAATTAGAATTCTAAAATTTTGAAGATAACACTTGAATACCAAGATATATGCGAGTTTCGTATCCGATTTTTTCTAAATTATTCGAGTTCCTACGTTACTCGAATAGTTTCAGATTTCATTTTCGAATTTTTTATTGTTACGATATTCGAGTAACCTATCCGAGTCTAATCGAGTACTTCACATTACTCGAATAATTTAAAATCGAAAAAATATTGTTTATATCATGATCATGAAATGTTAAATGCGTTTCCTATCTAAGTAATAAAATATTTTAGAGATTCTTGAAAAAATTTTAAAAGAAAAATCATTTTGATATTTCTATACATGTTGACCAACGGGATGAAATTTCATACTAAAGTCCTATCTACCAACGTATTCCACTGTATGTCATGCAACGATTTTTACAAAACATTGTTAATCTTCATCAAACAACTTATTAACATCATGAAGGCCCTAAAACATCAGAATATTGATATTTATACATCTAAGTAGCCGAGATAATTAGAATTCTAAAATTTTGAAGATAACACTCGAATACCAAGATATTATGCGAGTTTCGTATTCAATTTTTTCTAAATTATTCGAGTTCCTACGTTACTCGAATAGGTTCAGATTCATTTTCGAATTTTTATCGTTACTCTATTCGAGTAGTGTATTCGAATATTATTCGAGTCATGTTGTTTACTCGAATAACAGTGAAAAAACAACAATCAAGCCAAACTCACAATATTCATCAAACTCATACAACCTCACAAGCTCATCAATCTCATAAAACCTCATACATCAAACTCATACAACCTCATACATCAAACTCATACAAACTCATACATCAAGATTTACTAATGTCTACGACCGAACTCACCGACGGACGGAAACCTCTTTTCTTTTCTCCGACCACGCCTTGCTACGAACAGAGGCGGCAACACCAATTGATCCGAGGTATCCCACTCGGCTTGATCCGAAACTGGCGAAACTCGTCCGTGATAAGCAGACTGCCACGTTAGGTCAGAATAATATTCCGAACACAACGGGTAGAACTCGTGTTCGCTCGTAGACTCGCCGCGATTGCATGTGGACAAGGAATCCTGTCGATGTCGAATTGGCGGCACGTACAAGTCTTCGACCGCAAGTTAACAATGGCACGACCCCCCGGAGATCGGACATCGTACTCATGCGGAGCGATTTCACGTACTTCATACCATACCTCTCACGGAGCTTCCTTTCCACCGTCGGGGTAAACCGCGTGGTTGCTTGTCGAGATTGCTGTCTGTATCTAGCAAACCAATCCGCCGTCATCCTCTGTATCGATTCCAGAAGCGCAATGATCGGTAGCGAGACGTCGGAGAATAGGCTCGACTCCATCGTTCCTTAGTATCAGTCTTTTGCAAATACGCGTATGCGGTGGGAAACCTATTCTCAAAATCACCATATTGTGAATCAAAGTCGCATTGCTTGTATATTTTAGCAATGTGTATGAACGTCTCGGTCGCACCCTGCTTCTTACACTTGCCTTTCATATTTTGTGACAGGTGCCAAATACAATGGCCATGGTGCGCACGACTATAGACGTCTGCAACGGCGGCTTTGATTGAAGCAGATCTGTCGGATACAATGACAAGATCGTCCTCGTTGGGTACGAACTTGCAAGAGCTCGTTCAAGAACCACGACCAAGCTTCTACGCACTTGTTATTGTCAATTATGCCCCAAGCTAAAGGAAACTGATGGCGGTCGCCATCCTCCGCTGATGCAATGAGCAACGTACCCCCATACTTTCCTTTTCAACCAAGTACCGTCTATGCAAACAACCTTCCTCATGTGATGGTATCCCGCAATACAAGCACCAATGGATAGGAATGCATGCTTAAATCTCCGCTCGTCGTCCAGATTATACACTTGCTATGGTTCCCGGATTCACTCTCTCAACGTCAACAGGTACGACGGCAACAGCTTGTAACTCTCATCGGGGTCACCCTCATTGCATTTTGTGCTTAAAATGCCTCCTTTCCATGCTTTGAAGTACGAAACTTCGATCCCACGATTTCTCATCATTGTTTGAATGAGTTTAGGGGCTGGCATACTTGTTGAACCCTGAAAAGATTCAAGCAGCATATCACTCACGGAGGTTGACGATGCTTAGTGAGTCTGCGTTTCGATTTGCAAGGTCGCACGTATGTGTGTTGCAATACATACGAATCGAGAATACGGATGTATCCTTAATCTTCGCCGTCCATATCCTCCAAGTACATCCATCCTCTTTGCATCTCACGCCATAGTACGATCGGGAAGATTTATAATCTTGACCTCGAAGCATGCCTTACAGCAACTCTTTGGATCCTATTCTTGATGGCCTTCTTATCCTCGAATTTATCACCGACCTTCATGGTGGAACCGTCGGTAAAAGAATACCGATCGCTAGGAATAGTTGCATTTCCTCTTCCTCCTCCTCCTCATCATCCCCGTCCGCATTTTCTCCGTTTACGTCATCAAAATTGACGTGCACGTTATGCCGTGATGCAACGTTCTCGTCACTGTCGTTCGCCTCATTGTGACCTTCACCCTGAAAGTCGATGATACGGTCAAAATAATCATCGATGTAACCACCTCCACAGCTACGAACCTCATTGGAAAGGGACCAACTTCATCATCCGCAAGAGTTTGACGGTGGAGGGTCGTAGGGAGCCCAATCTCCACATGGAGAATCGGTCTATCCATTGGACTCCCTAAGTAAATATAACCCTTCAACTCTCGATCATCTTTATACAACGGAACACACCCTTCCATACCTCTCATAGATGGCTGATAACTAAGCTTTAACTCCGGCCTCCCGCTTACGCCAATAGTCTCGTATATTTCGTTCCGCAGATCGTCCAGCAAACAACAATCGACATCGAACCCAATGGGCTTCATATTTGTTCCAATCCTTGGAACCCATAACCATTTATTATCATTCCCAATTATCCATTCTCCATCGTAATCAATCATGATGATGGTCGGCATAACCTGCATATGAAATAAATCATTGTAATAAAATTTAATTGCAATATGCACTATTCGAATAAATAAAATATTCAAACAATAAAAATTATTCGAGTAAGTTACTCGAGTAATATAAACACTCGAATTACATGTTCGCCAAATAAGATGTTGAAGACACTCGATAAGTTGTTATCGAAGAAATAAATGGAACTTTATTAGAATAAATAAAATATTCGAAAAAGAAAACGTTATACGAGTAAACTATTGAGTTGAAAACTTCATTCGAATAATGTGTCCGAGTAATATAATACCGAATAATTTATATGTGTAAAATATAAATAATAATATTATTCGAGTTATATTTCGAGTGTATCGAGTAAGATGTCCGAATTTAAAGTTGCCAAAATAAAGTATTCGAGTAACGTTTTCGAGTAAAGAAAAATCGAATAATGACTCGGATAAACGGAAAACGAAATTTTCTGCAAATTCGCACAGATCTACGGTGAAAATGCTACCCATTACTACCCAAACTTCGAAAATCTAATACCCGAGCTCGAAATGTAAATGTCGTAACATGAACGGAAATTACAATGCCCGATAATATATACTACTAACCGGCTTTAACATGAACGAAACTTACTGTATATGCGTTCAAGAACGAAATTGGGATTCTTCGAGCCTGGGTGTTTCGATTTCGGCGGATGCTTTAAGCTCGTTTTTCCGTCAAGATCTCGTGGTGCTTGGTGGGTGCGTTAGTGAGGTGGGGTGCGTTTTTCGTTATTTATATATATGTTTCTTTTTATTTATTTAGACATTACTAGGGGTTTAGTTAATTAATTGAAACAGGTTCCTCTTTTTTAAATTGACTTGATCAAGTTCCTCTTTTTTAAAAGAAATCAAAAGTAATCTTATTTTTTAAAATACCCTCCTGCTCTCCTCGGCCACTAGTGGGTAATTGAGTCATTCACTTAACGTGTCTGAACTCTGAACACATTCGTACGGCATCGTTATTAGATAGGCTGTAATGTAAGTACGGTTACTTAATTTAAGTTTGGTGTTAGTTGGGAAATCACGTGCGAATAAACATGTTGGGCCTACGTTCATATTGTTGGGCCTCAATGTGATAGCATAGGCCCATTTATTACTTCTATTTTTACATGTTTCTTTCAGTTCGAGCTATGGCTTTGAGGCTATGCAAGTTATAACAAGCTTTGCAAATTATGACCAATCTGATATAAATGACAAACAATTAGATTAATGCCATTGTTACAGAGGCTAAGCTGGTCATAGAGATCCTTGCAAGAATCTTCTCATCAAACGCAAGATTAAGCGTCATAACTCACCCCTAAACTTCGCTAATGCCCTCATCTCTACCTTTCTTATTACGCTCAAATACAAAGTCAAGATTATACAAAATGGGCACCAAAGTCACTTCACACAAGAAAACCAAAACTGGCCCGAAAATCCACAGCAGCAAAGGGACGGCGGCGTAGAACAGCCTATTCCCAACCATGTTCATCGCAAAACCCTCTCTCCAAAAGGTCCGCCACGTACTCGCCGCCGTGAGCCCACCGAATACCATCTTCGTCGTCGCCGCCGCCGCCATTCGAGGAGGAGGTGTTTGCCGGGGTGCAGTGATGAGGAAGTTGACTTGGTTATGAAGCGAATGGAGATCGAATGGCAGGTGAAGGAGAAGAGGAACATGAGGAGCAGGACTACGTATTTGAGGGCCACCATGAGCTCGCCGTGTGCGCCGTAGACGGCGTCGTTTAAGGGCTTCTTGACGGTGTATGTGTGCTTATGACGGCGGCGAGGCCAGAGCATAGGAGTATGGAGGTGGTGGCCATTAGGGTGGCGCCCATTATTGTGTTTCGTAGGGTTTGTACGGTAATACGTTCTTTTTATCATTATCCTAAAAAGATATATTAAAAAAATGCATACATTTTGAAGGAGGGAGGATTATATATAAGTTATAGAAGAATTATTACAAGGATTAGCATTTTACCTTGATCATGGAATACACCCATAAGCGGCGGCCGCGAACGTTGGTTCCTATGATGGTGGTGAGTGGCTGTCTTCTTACCTTACACCATAGAAAGAAATGATAACCTACGAATATAGAGAGGCCCATAGGCACGAGTATTGCGTCCAAGTAACATCTTTTCCATTCCATGATTTGCTATCTAATTAGTTAATCTGTCTTCTGTGAAGTCGTATCTTTTAAATGATATTTCCTATAGCTTGCAGCTCTATATGTATATATTAGGTGTGCGTGTGCGTGAGCAAGCAAGGTAAGAAATGAACGTAGACGGGTCTAAGCAGAAGCATGCAATTTCGACAAAGAAAAGCACAAAAGGACAAGAGAAAGTAAAACTATTACGTGACCTCTAACATTTGTGGAATTGCTTTTCTTTTTCCCTTTAGTGTTTCTATTATATTTAATAAACTTCTTATTGGCTGCTGATAACTATAAAATTTTCAATATACTTCATTAATTTTTATGCCCTCTTCTTGAGGTCGGTATTTTTTTACGAAAAATAAATGTGTAATCTTCTTATGATTCTCGAATCAAGATAAGAATAGTGGCAAGTACTTTTCTAGGGAATATATAAGGTATGGCTTATTCTGCATTCCGGCACTGATGCGCCGTTTAAATAAATGAAGGTTTGATTCCAATATTATGATATCAATTTGGACACTAATACGCATTATGTTTGCTAATAAGCTCAGATATTACACAATCGTACGTATGTATGATATTAGTTCTATTTTTGTTGAGGTTGAAAAATTAATTAGGGATAAGGACATATCAAAAAAATGTTGGGCCTTTAAGAAGCAAGTGATATTCCGACTGGACATGTTTAACGTGCGCGCTGGAACAAAACTAGGAATATTATCATACATCATATATCAGTGGAATACATGTAAAGTATACGGCTTCATGTGTGCTTTTCCTTTACCACGTATGTGGACCTAATTATCTAACTACAAATAATCATATTTTATTATTACTGCAATTATATAAATTAAAATGGAGCAATTCTAATGGTTCTATTTATTTATTGTTGCTTCAACGTGGAAAACCACTACACGTGTATTTATACGTCTTCATTGAGTTTAAAAAATGACTTTCCAAAGTACATCACTAATAGGTAGTGGACGACACCAAGTATTTTATACACATTCTCCAATCTTTAACCGACTTTGATTTCATCATTTAGGTATTTAATACAAGCGGCTCATCGTTTGAGTCCTACGAAAAGCTGGTATTACAAAAGCACTCAATCATGGCTTCTTTTGTTCTTTATTTAACACACGAGTTCTTATTTAAAATAATACTATCTATAATCTATTATATTTCATTTTATTAAGCCCCTTCCCCTTAGAGTAACTGTCAATTAGAATTTGGTGTGTCAATTCTAGATTAGTTATAATTAAAAAATGGATTATCAACTCCCACATTTATCTCAAATAAAAATAAATATAAAACGAAAAAATAAGAACCGTTCAGAATAAAATAAACCACGTTCACATCTAATGTCAGTTAATTGCAATTCCATGTGAATTGCGATTTTGCCATTATTTAATAAAATTCAATATATATTTAGATAATGTTATATTAAATATGGACACCACAAAGTCATCTTATACCATACCAAACAAAATTAAAATTTGATCGAAAAAAAACAAAATTAAAAATTATTATTAAAATCAAATATTGAAGATTAATATAATAGTTTTAATACAAGCGGCCTCATCGTTTGAGTCCTACGAAAAGCTCGTATTATATAAAGGGTGTCGGTTGGATATAAACTGTCATGTTTGGTCTGTCACTTATTTGTAATTTAGTCATCTATTTATCAATTAATTACTTTAATAATTTGTATACTACTTCTAAATATTTTATTTATTATAATTATATCACTAAAGATTATTTGTTTATATAGTTAAAAATATATTTATATATTAAACATTGCAACTAGTGAAGTGTGCGAAAACATACTAGTCTTTTATTAAGCGTGAGGGGTGTGTATAGAGTGTCAATTGGGTCTCAATTTGGTCTGTATTTAAAAAATTAAATAAAAACTAAAAAATCCCCCACTAACTCTATTTAAATACATGGTTAATTACTATTTTAGTTAAAAACTATAATCTTTAATCTAATTTATATGCATACATAACCAAATTTAAATAATAGTTATCAATTATCAAATTTATATATTTGTATATTGTAGCACACAATTTAGAGTGTACAAAAGTACTAGTTCTATTATAAGGGTGATATGATAAAACTGTCAAATGGGCTGCAAATTGAGATTGAAAAAATTAATTAAAAATTAAGTAAATCACTAATTTACTAATTTAGTTTAGTACTATTTTAGTAATCCTACTTTGAATTTATAGTAAATCAATTTCTACTTTTTACATATTTTAACATACAAATTAATTAATGATTTCTATGAAATATTTCACACTAAAATAAATAAAAAAATATCTATATAAGAGTGTGCATAAGGTACTAGTAATAATAAAGGAAAAGTATGTATAGTAACCTGTTGGCTTGGTATTGGGCTTTATTTGGGCTTATTGGGTTTTGTAAGATATTGGGCTTTCTGATCGAAACATCATATCAAACAGTGGCTCTTTCAATTGGCTGGCTCTCAGTTGACTCTTTCCATTATATATATTAATTTATTTTATTCTTATAATTAACAATGTGGTGAATTTCATTGAGGCAAGTCGTTATAAATATTTAATTGGTGGTGATTATCCTTTGTAATTAGGCAAATCTATACCACATAGGGTACACACGCTCAAAATAAATATATATATATATATAATATATATATATATATATATATAAGGGGTAACTTCCATTAAATCCCCCTCCCCCTATTTTCTTACACAAACTCCCCATTCCATATAATTTATTAACAAACTCCCTAAACCAAAACAATCTTACACATAACTCCCCGTGGACGATTTTACCCCGGTGTTTTTGTAGTACCAATATACGTATGTTTGTAGTACCTCATGGACGTTTTGCCCCCTCTATTAATTTCCACGCCCCACCCCAACTTGTAGTACCAATATACGCATGTTTGTAGTACCAATATATAGATGTTGCCCGTACCATCCCGTGAGCCCAGGGACGATTTTGTAGTACCAATATACAAATGTTCGTGGTACCAAAAAACCTGTCAACACCCACGGACCACCCTTACCCAAAATTGTAGTACCAATATACGTATGTTTGTAGTACAATATATAGATGTTCGCCGTACCATCCGTGAACTCATGGACGATTTTGTAGTACTAATATATAGATGTTCGTGGTACGTATCGTAAGCTAGTGTGGTACCATGAGTAGGTTACTTGTAGTACCGATATCTATGGCAACCGTCAGGACAAAAAAATTCGGAGGGATGGCGTCGAAAAATTCGTTACCAAAAACTTGAAGTACCAATATACGTATGTTTGTAGTACCAGCGTATCGATGTTCGCGGTACCATACTGTGAGCTAGTGTGGTACCATACGTAGGTTACTTGTGTTGAGCACATGGTACCGAAAAAAGATACCACAAGTAATCTACGTATGGTACCGCACTATATCACGTTAGGTACCACGAACATCTACACATTGGTACAACAACCATACGTATATTGGTACTTCAAGTTTGGATAAGGAATTTTCGGTCATTGAATTATTTTTGGTCCGTGACGGTTGCCATAGATATTGGTACTACAAGTAACCTACTCATGGTACCACACTAGCTTACGATACAGTACCACGAACATCTATATATTGGTACTACAAATATTTGTATATTTGTCCTACAATTTTAGGGTAGGAGTTGCAATAGTTAAGCAAATGGTACAAAAAAGGTACTACAAGAACCTACGTATGATACTACATTATCTCTCAGAATGGTACCACGGTATGGTACACGAACATCTATACATTGATACTACAAGAATCGAATATTGGTACTACAAGTTTTGGGTAGGGGTCCGTGGGTACAATTTTAGGGTAGGAGTTGTGATAGTTAAGCAAATGGTACGGAAAAGGTACTACAAATAATCTACGTATGCTACTACATTATCTCACGTAATGGTACCATAGTATGGTACCACGAACATCTACACATTGGTACTACAAGATTACGTATATTGGTACTACCAAATATTGGTACCACAAGTAACCTACTCATGGTACCACACTAGCTTACGATACGGTACCACGAACATCGATATATTGGTACTACAAATATTTGTATATTTGTCCTACAATTTAGGGTAGGAGTTGCGATAGTTAAGCAAATGGTACAGAAAAGGTACTACAAATAACCTACGTATGGTACTACATTATCTCATGGAATGGTACCACGGTTTGGTACCACGAATGTCTATACATTGATACTACAAGAATCGTATATGGTACTACAAGTTTTGGGTAGGGGGTCCGTGGGTACAATTTTAGGGTAGGAGTTGTGATAGTTAAGCAAATGGTACGGAAAAAGGTACTACAAATAACCTACGTATGGTATACATTATCTCACGGAATGGTACCATTGTATGGTACCACGAACATCTATACATTGGTACTACAAGATTACGTATATTGGTACTACAAATTTGAGTAGGGTCCGTGGGTGTTGACAGGTTTTTGGTAATATGTTGTTTTATAAGGCTAAATCGTCCATTAGGTAGCTATGTGATAAAAGTTTGAAATGGGGAGTTTGATGATAAATGAATGGGAAGGGGGGAGTTAGTTGATTAATAGTTTGGTATTTGGGAGTTATGTGTAGATTTCTCTTTTGGATAATTTGTTATTTCAGATTCTCCCCGTTTTAGCTGTCTATGCAATGGTAGGATTGGAAATTTAATTGATGGGGTAACTTCCATTAAATCCCCCTCCCCCTATTTTCTTACACATAACTCCCCATTCCATATAATTTATTAACAAACTCCCTAAACCAAAACAATCTTACACATAATCCCCGTGGACGATTTTACCCCGGTGTTTGTAGTACCAATATACGTATGTTTGTAGTACCTCATGGACGTTTTGCCCCCTCTATTAATTTCCACGCCCCACCCCAACTTGTAGTACCAATATACGCATGTTTGTAGTACCAATATATAGATGTTCGCAGTACCATCCCGTGAGCCCATGGACGATTTTTGTAGTACAATATACAAATGTTCGTTGTACCAAAAAACCTGTCAACACCCACGGACCACCCTTACCCAAAATTGTAGTACCAATATACGTATGTTTGTAGTACCAATATATAGATGTTCGCCGTACCATCCCGTGAACTCATGGACGATTTTTGTAGTACTAATATATAGATGTTCGTGGTACCGTATCGTAAGCTAGTGTGGTACCATGAGTAGGTTACTTGTAGTACCGATATCTATGGCAACCGTCAGGACAAAAAAATTCGGGAT
The DNA here is from genome assembly GCA_027422505.1 of Craterostigma plantagineum. Classification (NCBI taxonomy): domain Eukaryota; kingdom Viridiplantae; phylum Streptophyta; class Magnoliopsida; order Lamiales; family Linderniaceae; genus Craterostigma; species Craterostigma plantagineum. The sequence continues at coordinate 52,848 of JAPQWV010001255.1, forward strand.
GGCGTCGAAAAATTCGTTACCAAACTTGAAGTACCAATATACGTATGTTTGTAGTACAGCGTATCGATGTTCGCGGTACCATACTGTGAGCTAGTGTGGTACCATACGTAGGTTACTTGGTGAGCACATGGTACCGAAAAAAGATACCACAAGTAATCTACGTATGGTACCGCAACTATATCACGTTATGGTACCACGAACATCTACACATTGGACAACAACCATACGTATATGGTACTTCAAGTTTGGGTAAAGAATTTTCGGTCATTTGAAATATTTTGGTCCGTGACGGTTGCCATAGATATTGGTACTACAAGTAACCTACTATCATGTACCACACTAGCTTACGAGACAGTTACCACGAACATCTATATATTGGTACTACAAATATTTGTATATTTGTCCTACAATTTTAGGGTAGGAGTTGCAATAGTTAAGCAAATGGTACAAAAAGGTACTACAAGTAACCTACGTATGATACTACATTATCTCTCAGAATGGTACCACGGTATGGTACCACGAACATCTATACATTGATACTACAAGAATCGAATATTGGTACTACAAGTTTTGGGTAGGGGTCCGTGGGTACAATTTTAGGGTAGGAGTTGTGATAGTTAAGCAAATGGTACGGAAAAAGGTACTACAAATAATCTACGTATGCTACTACATTATCTCACGTAATGGTACCATAGTATGGTACCACGAACATCTACACATTGGTACTACAAGATTACGTATATTGGTACTACAAATATTGGTACCACAAGTAACCTACTCATGGTACACACTAGCTTACGATACGGTACCACGAACATCTATATATTGGTATTACAAATATTTGTATATTTGTCCACAATTTTAGGGTAGGAGTTGCGATAGTTAAGCAAATGGTACAGAAAAGGTACTACAAATAACCTACGTATGGTACTACATTATCTCATGGAATGGTACCACGGTATGGTACACGAATGTCTATACATTGATACTACAAGAATCGTATATTGGTACTACAAGTTTGGGTAGGGGTCCGTGGGTACAATTTTAGGGTAGGAGTTGTGATAGTTAAGCAAATGGTACGGAAAAGGTACTACAAATAACTACGTATGTACTACATTATCTCACGGAATGGTACCATTGTATGGTACCACGAACATCTATACATTGGTACTACAATATTACGTATATTGGTACTACAAATTTTGAGTAGGGGGTCCGTGGGTGTTGACAGGTTTTTTGGTAATATTGTTGTTTTTATAAGGCTAAAATCGTCCATGAGGTAGCTATGTGATATAAAAGTTTGAAATGGGGAGTTTTGATGATAAATGAATGGGAAGGGGGGAGTTAGTTGATTAATAGTTTGGTATTAGGAGTTATGTGTAGATTCTCTATATATAATGTATCCATCTCAAAATCTCGTCCACATACAAACGATGTGCTATACCTCAACAGTTGCAAAGGAAATAATTTTAACAAGTCAGAATTACCCAAACGCGGATTTTCCCATCTACCTATAAATACCTGCGCTTTCGTCTGACCATTTTCCACCGTCATCTTCCTCGTTCAATCCAAGCCAAGACGCGGAGAGATTTTGCAAAGGATCGATTCATTTGGCAGAATCTCTCTGTGTTATCCTAATTTCTTCGCATTCGGTTCGTAATTTTTGTTTGTGGGGGCAGATTCCAAGTTCCAATCGAAGGCGAAGGAGAAAAGAAAAAAAAGGAAGAAGATGGTGCTGTGGTTTTTCGGATATGGGTCCTGGTGTGGAACCCTGGGTTTGAAGTGATGAGAAGATTATAGGGTTTGTTAAGGACTACAGGCGTGTCTTTGATTTGGTATGTCTTTGTCCCTCTTTGATGAATTTCTAATTCGTTTCCCCCTTTTTCAGTTAAAAAAACTAGTCTTATCACTTCGATGTATTTCTCTTTCAGCTTGCATCGATCACAGAGGTACCCCTGAGCACCCCGCGAGGACCTGCACCTTGGAAGAATGCGAAGGATCTGTTTGCGTAAGCTCAAATTTTCGATAAGCGTTTGGTCTTGCTACCGCTTTAATCATAGATCTAGTAGAAAAAGCCGAAATTGGGCTGTTACAGTGTTCTATTTCTTCTAATTGCATACAAAAGTGGCATTGACGGGATTGTTTCCTCGAATCAGTGGGGTGCTGCCTATGTGTGCGTGGAGGCCCTGAGAAAGAAAAGGCTGCAATGGAGGTATATTCTAATCAATCTTGCTAGCATTAGATAATTAAATCACGGTGTTGTTCGGCATAAAACTAATCAATTCCATATAACTTTGGGTCTTTGCTCTTCGTTAGTATTTGGAAAGAAGAGAATGCGAGTATGACCAGAAAGCCTTCGTGGACTTTTACAAGGTAAAAATAAAACTCTTCGGTGCTGAGGTTTTGGTTTGCTCTTCCCAAGTTATTCGAGCTTTATGAACGTCTCTGATTTCGAGCTTTATGAACGTCTCTGATTTCCATCAATGTAGGAAGGCGAATCCGAGGCGTTTTTGAATGGTGTGACACTGTAAGCATCATTCGTCCATTGTAATTTAAAATCCACTTCCATCTTTCGAAATTCTTACGAAATGCGAAAGTCTTGAAAAAAAACACAAAATTGCAGATTCATATCAACCCCAGATAAGGTCTCGAACAAGTATTACCTGGGCCCGCAACCTTAGAGGACATGGCAAGGCAAATCGCAACTGCGAATGGGCCGTGTGGGAACAACAGGGAATACCTTTTCTTACTCGAGAAGGCAATGTATGATATCGGTAAGAAAAATCGACCCTTTCGTGCATTAGTTGTTACGATTTCTGGCGATTGAACTATTTGCTCGATTGTTTCGTGTGGGAAACAAACGGCAGGCCATGAAGATGACTATGTGATTGAGTTGGCAAATGAGGTAAGAAAATTTCTTGGGTTAGTTGGTGGTGTCCCACTCGAAAAGAAGCTGCTGTCTTCTTCTCCATCGTCGCGTCCTCTGTTTGCGTCCCGACCCTAAAGACAAGTCTTTCGCCTATAAGCTGATGATGTCGCCTTTGCCTGAAGCTATTGCGGCGGATTCTTCTTAAGTAAACCTTCTTTCAGTTGAAGAAGTATGCCACGTTTGATTCTAACTGAAACTTCTGCAAAGAGTTTGACTTCTATCTTCTTTTCATCTGTTTCCTTTCAACTAGGTCTTGGGTTATTAGATTAGAGAGTTGAGAGTTGAGACTTAGAGATCAACAATTAAAGTGAGAGACTGATGCAATATCCGGGGAAAGGAAGCAAAAAGTCTTTGTTGTGATGGAACGTTACTTTTAACTCCTTGAAGTTGTTGATTAATTATTTTTTGTCTTACTTATGTTACAAGAAGTTGCATGTAAAAACAAATAGCAAATTCAAAGATGGGACTTCGAATCGCTATTTATCGATGCTACTGTTGCCTAAGAGTTCGATCGTGTTAGTAATGTGTTAGTGTATTCAGGGACGGACCCAACTCTGAAGGTTGGGGGGGTCAAATTTTATTCATATTTGGTCCGGTCAAAGTGTAAACCCAAGACTTTAAGAAAAATAGGAACAAAATGTAGCTTAGAGAATTCAATCCCGCGACAATGACTTGCCAAACCTAAACTATAAGGACTATCGCCACCAGGCTAAACAACATTATGTAAACTAAACTACATAATATTTACTTTGACTTTTTAGTCGGGGGCTCAATCCCCCCCCCCCCCCCTCCCCCAACAAGCCCCAACATAGGTCCGTCCCTGAGTGTATTTGCTGTCATAGTAACTCGTCTGATTGTAATTTCACAAGGATTTGGATTTTAATTGCTTTTCGTCTGCTGCGGCTCTTTGGTTGCTAATGCCATTGCTGTAATCGTTGTAAACGTTCCTTGTATTGGCTTTTAATTGCCTTAGGGTTTGGTTAAGGATCCGAAGTGAGTGGCAGCTGCCGTGCATTACCAAGTACCGCAATAAACTGGACACCCTTTTTACGCCAAGTTGATTGTTGTAGGCCTCACTTCTTGATCCTACTGACAAGTATTCGTGCACTTAAGGCACATCGGTGCCTCATCACCGACCTCATCATGCTGTTGGAATCCTCTTTATCTCCACGATGGGTATGGCTATTTATATCATGTGTTGTGAATGAGTTAGTAGTATGTTGACATTTAACTCTATTTTAGATATATAGATGAATATCTGGCAGTAAACCGGCCCGTTCAGGAGGAGGGCTTACGCTGCTCATTGATGCTCGATTGAGAATAAACTAGTCTATTGCTACGTCACTCCCTACTTGATTGACTTGCTACTTGACGGTGAATGGTATTTTGAATGATACTTGGCTTACTACTTTACTGTGAGGAACTTCTATTATGAATAAATGATGTGCTATGCAATTGTCTCGCTACTTGACTTAATTGATAAACACTTCTTGTTGAAAAATATGCTACTTTAGTACGTATTTGATTAGAAATTTCGATGATGAATGATACTTTGAGTGATACTCTGCTGAAGGAAATGAGAGTGAACTGTACGCTTGCTTTTTAATCAGGATCACTATGCATTCTTTACGGCCCATCCATGGTGAATTAACCATAGGTCTGGGATCGATTCCATGGTGGGCCGTAAAAGAATGCACAGCGATCCCGATTTAAAAGCAAGCGTACAGTTCACTCTCATTTCCTTCAGCAGAGTATCACTCAAAGCATCATTCATCATCAAAATTTATAAATCAAGTAAGCATGAAGTAGCATATCATTCAACATAGAAGTGTTTATCAATCAAGTCAAGTAGCGAGACAATTGCATAACATTATCATTCATTCACAGTAGAAGTTTCTCACAGTAAGTAGTAAGTCAAGTATCTTTCAAAATCGTTCACCGTCAACTAGCAAGTCATCAAGTAGGGAGTGACGTAGCAATAGACTAGTTTATTCTCAATCGAGCATCAATGAGCAACGGAAGCCCTCCTACTAAGCTGGCTGATTTACTGCCAGATATTCATCTATATCCAAAATAGAGTTAAATGTCAACACACTACTAACTCATTCACAACACATGATATAAATAGACATACCCATCGTGGAGATAAAAGAGGATTCCAACATCATGATGAGATCGGTGATGAGGCACCAATGTGCTATAGTATTAAAATGCGATGTGAGGCGCGCCTAAGGCGAGGTGAGGAGGCAAAGGCGTTTCGCCTCACCTCACTTCGCTGAGGCGCGCCTAGGGCGAGCGCCTTCGTAACGAGGCGACGTCTTCTGAGGCGCTCGCCTTTCTCGCCTCACCATCATGGTTCGCCGGATCTGAGTTTTCTTGGTCGGATCAGATTTTTCAACGCCGGAACGGCGTTTATTCGGATCGGTTATGGATCTATCCCGGGGATATCTCGGTGAAACGGCCGGAATATCGGCGATTCGATCTCTGTTTTTTTTTTTAATCTCCACTGTTGAGAAGCTAAGAACGATGGCTGCGGCGCTTTAGGTTAGGATTAGGAAGATCAAGTCCAAAATGGGCTTTTTATATAAAGTGGGCTGTTTATACATTGGGTGTAATAATTTTATGGTTATGAAAAAGCCCAACAAATTTATTAGACACGAAATTAAAAAATTATCAAGGATGTAAAGTTTATTGTGATGACTTTTCATCATCACATTTTGCAAGTTAAATATATTGGCACAAAATCTACTTAATATGTATAATCTTAGAGAGAATTACATAACTAGTGTTATTTTTAATAGTACTATTACAAAATTAGATAACTTTTTTCATCCTATTACAAAACTAATCTACTTTTTCAATTTAAGTATTATTATTGTCAGTTTTCACCACAATCTTTTTAATATTACTACTTTTCACTATAATTATTTCAAATTCCCAACATAGTTATCGATAATTATATTTTTAACCAAAATCTTTTTTTAACACTTCCATAAACTATAAAATCTCATTTTCAGTTTTAGTAATTAAGTACTACTGATTGTATATCGAAGATATTAATATGAAATAACACCCATTAGAGGAAGTCCGTTAGATATTTCAAAGTCGATCCGTGTGAATATGTTCCAGATGATTTTAGAATTGAGATACTGTAGACAACATATTCTTATCAGTTTGAGTGTCCATTAGAGGAGTCGCGTTGAAAGGTTCTTTTCATCTAGTACATAATCCTTATTTACGTCCAGAAAGAAAGGTCGGACGTAAGCGATCACGAAGATATCCATGTGAAATAGGTCGAAGGTCACAAGAAAAACGCAAGGAAAACTATGATGATGAGTTGTGAACAAAATTCTTTAGAGTTGATTTTGTTGAATAATAATTATTTGAATATTCTATGGTTATTACATTTTTTCTTGAATTTTTTTTTGTTTGTTAATGCGTCAGATAATATTTCTTAATATATATGTCAAGATGAAGAATATCATGTATGACTGATTTTCCTATGGTAAATGGCGAGAATAAAAAAGAATACCGAGTAAAAAACTTTTTGGGGTTAAATATAATTAAGAGCAACTGTTTTACTTATTTGAAATAATTATAGTGAAAAGTAGTAATATTAAAAAGATTTGTGGTGAAAACTGACAATAATAATATTCAATTGAAAAAGTTGATTAGTTTTGTAACAGGATGAAAAAGTTATCTAGTTTTGTAATAGCACTAATGAAAATAACACTAGTTATGTAATTCTCTCTATAATCTTATGATGACTGAATTAGAAGATACTTTCACAAATATTATGTATTGAAGTAGTCATTTGAAATTATAATTTAAATTTAATTCTGTATTAAATTATAAAATTAATGGTATAACCTATAAGAATTAGCTAAAATAATAATTAAAAGATAGTAGAAATTATAATATTCAACTTAAATTCCCCATTTAGTAGAAATTGATCGCAATAATATACTAATTACTCTTATTCACATATATTACTTGGATATATTAATATTATTTACGTCATTCACTACGCCTCGATAATTGAGGCAAGCGCCTCGCCTTAAGAGGCAAGGCGAAGCCCTCGTCGCCTTTTGCGCCCCGCGTCTTTAAAAACTATGCAATGTGCCTTAAGTGCACGAATACTTGTCAGTAGGATCAAGAGGATACCAATGAGGCCTACAGCAATTAACTTGGCGTGTACGGGCGTCCAGTTAATTGGGGGCACTGGTAATGCACGGGCAGCTGCACTCAATTCGGACCCTTAACCAAATCTTAAGGCAATTAAAAGGCAAATACGAGGAACGTTTACAACGATTACAGCAATGGCATTAGCAACCAAAGAGCCGCAGCAGACGAAAAGAAATTATAATCCAAGTCCTTGCGAAATTACGACAGCCAATCACTAATGCATTATTAGCACGATCGAACTCTTAGGCAACGGTTTCTAGGTAAATTCGTTGTTTAAATTCGACTCAAACTGAACTAAGTCGCGCTGATCGTTAACCCATGAGGTTCATCTCAGGTGGATTTGGTAGATAATTTTAGATGTGTTAAGTTCAAATTAAATTCGGTACAAATGTAACAATAATTTGAATTGAATATATAATAATAAATGATAATTTTTGTCATAAATGCCCGACATTAGTTAAAGGTAGGGTGAGTGGTAGCGTTAGTTGATAATTAATTAAATTTCACCTTTAAATAAATCATCTTAAAATAAACCATCTTACCAAGCACTACTTCACGTAATCCTAACCCCTCTAATCTTCCCTAATACCCCCAACGTAACGCACCCTAAATAGTTACCCAATATTTGGTTTTATCATATATTATTCCACTTGAAAAATGAAAAATTGAGAAGAAAAAAAATGTAGGTAAAGAAACACTAATCTTTTGCGTATTTTTACTACTTATAAATGTTGAACCTTACCGATTCAGATTAGTATTTAAAGAAACCGTTGGAGACTCTACAGAAAAATATCCATTTGTATAAAAACTTGCAAGTCAGTAGTACCCTGTCAGATTCCTATTAGAATAAACCTTTTGTACATTGGTACCTGATCCGCCGCAAGGTACGTGATATAACACATTTTAGTACCGTATACGTATTGTGGTACATAATCATTGAGAAAATGATACATCATATAACACATTAAGGTACTATATAGAACGTATATGGGTACCATAAATGCGTGACATGGTACATAATACATATATAAAAAGGTACGTCAAGACTGAGAAAATGATACACACAGTCGAACTAGTACTTATATAAAAATTTTATCACAGGGTAACTGACTTGGAAATCTTTCTACAAATGGGTATTTTTTGTAGATTCACGGAAACCGTTGTTAATTGTGCAAATTACGCTCCAGGCCCCAAAAAAGGTTTTAAAATAGATTCAGAGCATATCAGAAAAACAGTTGTTTAAAGGACCCAATTTTTATAAAATTTAGAGATAAGGACCTAAGTTTACGCAAGTGTTATAAAGTGTGTATGAACTGGTATCAAATAATCGTTTTGTGTTATTTCAGAACAATTAAGTGGTACTGAAAAATAATGAAAGTGGTACTGTAAAAATAATGAAGTGGCTCTACACAAATCGTGTCCTTAAAACTATGAATTTTCTGACAGGGGCATAAAACCTATATGAAACTTACGAGGGACCTGAATTATAAAAGGCCCTTAATTTTCTAAATTGTCACCCTATCTATGAAATATTGAAAGAAAAAAGCCTATCTATAAAACGAACACCTACTACTACACCATCGAAGCTTCGCGAATGCCCCTGACTGACAATATTTAGTCGTGCGTTGCGTTAAGAAGAGTTCAAATCCATCGCATTGCATTTCTCTCACCTGGTGTGTGTTTCTGAATTCTGCGTGCGCTGCAAAGGTATTGTTTTCCCAACTCCCCATCTTTTCTATGAACCATCTCTTGCCGTGGCATGTTTCGTGTTTTTTCTTGTCTTATATTTTCGGATAATCTACTGCTTCGCTACTTACAGATTTGAAGAAATTTGATTCGGTAGCTATGGATAAAGTGCTGATGGGGGAATAAAAGCTGCTGAATCGTTTTTTGGCTAATTTTAGAACGTAGTAAGAAATATATATCAAGTTATAGATCGATGCTGCATCCACCTGAATTTCTTCTTCAGCTTCTTCAGCGATTTATGGAAGATCAGGCCATGTTAAAAAGATTCATTCGGTGCTTATCACTAATGGTCTTCTCTTCGTTACTGAGAAATGGATTAACACCTTCTATCAATACTCTCATCAGATCATACCTTAATCTTTCTAACCCTCGAGAAGCCTTGCTCTTTTCGCCCATATGCTTAGTCATGGGGCATTTCCTAATAGCCACACTTTCCCTTCTGTTCTCAAAGCCTTAGCCTCTCTGCCCCCGACTTACACTAGTGTTTCATCTACGTGTTCGTCTCTGAATGGGCAGTGCGTCAAAAGAGGCGTCTTGTCCGACCCCTTGTGCGGACCTCACTTCTTTCTCTCTACTCGCAAATTGGAGACGCGACGAGCGCGCGCAAGGTGTTCGGCGAAATTCCCCAACCATGTGTTGTCTCATGCAATGCGATGCTCGACACATTTGCGAAAGAGGGGGACTTGGATTCTTGTCTTTCGCTGTTCTCAACGATGCAGAAGAGAGACGTGTATTCCTGGACGAGCGTCATTAACGGTTACTTGAGGAGCGGTTGCTTCTTGGAAGCAATCGATCTCTTCAGAGAAATGATGGCCGATGAGGACAAATTAGTCGGTTCTCTAAAACCCAGCGAGGCTACATTCGTAAGCGCCCTCTCCTCATGTGCAAATTTGGACGATGGCTCTGCATTGCTCCTAGGTAAGCAAATGCACGGTTATATTGCTAGAAACGTGCTTGAGATGAGCGTTTACATTGGCACAGCGCTCGTAGCATTTTACGGGAGATTGGGTTGCTTGTCCTACGCATTAACGGTGTTCGACTCCATGGCTGTGAAGCAAGTTTGCACTTGGAATGCCATGATATGCTCCCTGGCTTCTAATGGCCGGGAAACTGAGGCCTTAGACATGTTTGCGAAGATGAAAGCCTTTGGATTTGACCCGAATGAAGTCACATTCGTTGGTGTCCTCTCAGCTTGTGCTCGGACAAAGCTCGTAAATTTGGGTTTACGATTGTTTCGTTCGATGTCGAGGGACTGTGGCATTGCTCCCAAGATGGAGCACTAGGGTGCGTGGTCGACCTCTTGGGTCGGGCCGGGCTTTTAAAGGAGGCCCGTGAATTTGTGTCGGGAATGCCTTTTGAGGCTGACTCCTCTGTGCTGGCGCTCTTTGGGGGCTTGTAAGGTGCATGGTAATGTAGAGTTGGGAAACGAAGTGGGTAAGAGTTTGCTTGAGATGCAACCTAACCATTGCGGACGATATGTGCTTCTGTCGAGCATTTACGCAGAGGCGGGAATATGGGATAACGCTGCTGCATTGAGGAAAGTAATGTCGAGTATTGGGATTCAGAAAATTCCAGCCTTTAGCGCACGGAATTGAAGCTGGGGACTTTTTTTGTATGTTTTTGTTTAGGGTTTCTGCTTATATATAAATCATGGTAACTGCAGTTACTAATACAAGCACAAACGAATCCTCTAACATGTGTATGAGTAAATGGTTAGGGTAATGGGAGAGACGACTGCTTTCGAAATGTTGTCGTTGGGAAGCTGAGGCTGAAGGGAAACAAAGCGCTGAACGTTAAGGACGGCGGCGTAAGAAGAAGAAGCGTAGGGAATATCTTCGTCGATCGATGGTAAAAATGTAGCTTGTATATGCTCTTCTGTTGGTTTGTTCCGTTATTGTCTTAACGAGTGGAAAGGGAACGTGTCGACAGATATCGTTCTTGCGGGCGACGAAAAGGGCATTCTTGGCAGTGAGAGCTATACGCAAGATGCGGACGAACGTCTGACCCCAGCCGAGAGGCGATACCTCGAGAGGTGGAAGAAGATCGAGCTCGAAAGGCTCGTCAAGGATGCGAAGAAGTCTCACCGTGACCGTGTTCACGAATTCAATCGGTACTTGGCTAACCTTAGCGAGCACTACGACATACCTAAGGTTGGGCCCGGCTGATAACATATTATTTGTCTTAGATATTAATGTGTACGGTTAACAGACTTACCTTGTTCGTCCGTGTAAGCTTATAACCATATAGTCGATTTAACCATATTAGTCGATTGTAATGAAGACGTTCGAAGCGAAAAATCATGTCACCAACTAAAAGTATCTCATTGTGTATCTTTGCCAATAAATCCAGACTACAATCCTAAATCAACAAAGGATAGTTCTCCGCAACAACTTGAGAAAACTTACAGTTTCCGCATGGAATAGTTGTTCGGAATTTCCATGGATCACGTTATGGTCTTTCTTAACTCTCGACCATTGGTTGGGGATCAGTTGAGTCGGCTTGAGATGGTCGGACGGAGTTGAAAAGAATGTCCTTGATGACCTGCAGAAATTGTAATATAATGTATAGAATCTGTCCCCACCACGTAATATTGAAACTATGGAAATCTCGGATTAACGATACCTGAGACATCAAACCATGAACCTGTTCCACGGTGATCTTCGCACTATCACGGGCGATTTTGTTTAGTTGAGACTCTTCCTGCCAAACGGCGTGCATGGAGAACGTTAGACACAATGTGCATCTTTGAAGAACATATGAATTATCTACGGTATACACAAACCATCAGGCATGAGGTAATATTGAAATGCAACAGTTGTTCACGAAAAAATTGGTTTGTATAACAATGTTGATATGAGAGTTCTTTTGGCTCTAAGAATGGAAGCTCACTGACCTCTTTCTTCCTCTGATTAGGCGCTATCAAGGGCGCAAATCGCGAATGAGCCAGCTGATTTTCGGCTTGCTCTATCTTCTCAGCTGACGACAGTAAAGAGGGCACAAATCAGTACATGTGCAGCCGCACATTTGCATTTCCACGGTTCACAAACTTAAGGCACTTATGTTCGATTATATTACCTAAATCTGAGATTTGACCGGCAACAAAGTCCCCTTACCGAGCAAAGGAGAAGACGAAAGAGTGTTGACCCAATACTTATTCCACAGAAGATCCAACAGATGCGAATCAAGAGATGACTTGAAATACGTGATATCCAGCGAACAATACTGCAGAACACAAGAAACTTTCAAGGAATGAATTCTCAGAAAGTTCTTCGAAAGTGCACACAACTAGGGAAGAAAATCCACCTGCTTGCAATGAACCCGAAATCCTCAATTTTGTTCAACGGTATAGTCTGATACTCCGAAACAGGCTCGTCTGGAGGCTTGTACCCTTCGGGGTAAGTTCTAAAAGCGTCAATCTCAACCTTCCCAGAGGATACAGTCCTAGTTGGGTCGATAACTACAGCCAAGAAAGGCTCCTGAAATTGCTGATTAAGCATTTGCGTCGAAACATCTATACCAGATAGCCAGCACCCATAACCAGGATGAGAATGGTACCATCCAACTACATTCTCCATTCGACCAGCATTTCATGGATACAATCAAAAGTGAGCCAACAAGCGGTGCTAGGCATATCATAACATGAAGGTAAGTTATCTATACAACATTGATCAGATAAAGTACAGCAAGTTTGCTTCCACTAGAACAGGTGGTCAGCAGATTTATAATCATATAAACTGCAAATGGCACTTCATGACAAATAGGCAATGCTACCACGAAACCAGAATCAGTTCAGGCAAATATAACCAGTCAAGATACAACTCTGAAATTAAAATAGAGATTCACCCAAAATGCACCTCAAGGTGAATAATTAACATTTGACTCCCAATAAAAGCCAAACACAATCCACGGAACGCAATCAAATTTTCTGAACAATTCACCATCATCGTAACCATCTCCTCACAAAGTCTTTGTGTATAACTCCAACCAGCACAATCAACTGAAACATGCATCAAAACCAAAAAAAAAAAAAACTAAAGAAATCAATCATAGCATCACTCGACTGTAAAATAAACAAATAAACACGCAAGATACCTGCTTATTCGTCTGCGAGTAATCGACCATATACTCGTACCCAATCAGCCTGGGCGTTAACCCTAGTTTCGGTACCTTCCACTGGAAGCGCAAAGGCGTCCATCACAATTATCGCGTCGCCGTCGGTCTTTCCCTGCATCAAGCCCATGACCTCGATGGTCCCGCCGGAGCGCGCGTGCAGCGCCAGCGCGGATATCCTCACGCGCTTGAAGTAGTGCGGGTCGTTGGTCCATGGCTTCTCTTGCTGCGTCTTGGCCTGAGCCGCCTCGTCGTAGAAGAATATCGATGCGTCGGATTGGTCCGACGAACCGGCGACTTCGGCGATGTTGTTCTCTAGTTCCCATGTTTGACGCGCGATTGAGGAATCCATCGAGATGGAGATAGGAGTTTCAGCAAAAGCCCTCGCTGAGCTGAGGTTTTTACAAGTTTTCTGCTAGAGGAAGAGGAGTGAAATGAAAATAGGCTGATTAAGGTAAAATTGCAGAATAGACTTCTAGTTATGTTTGTCTATCGAAATCGGTCCTTCACAATTCCATTGTTCAGATGCAATAGTAATAATCCCTGATGTCACGATATGAGATCCCATCCCTCCTACTGACTGAAACCAACTCTACATAAAGAATATCTCAGTATCATACTTTGAAACTACTTTCACTTGTCTCTAACTAAACTCCTCTGTTCATTCTTTTTCCTTCGACTAGTATCGTAATTGACCGAGCTCGCCAGACGCCTAAGTTCACGTTCTTTCCACGACTTACCTCCTTTCTCCGCCTCGTTCTCCTTTGCACGAATTTTGTGTAGTTCTTCCTGGATATTCCATGATCCATAGGCAGAAGTACTTCTCTTCTGCAATGTCAAATTAAAGCACTAATACACAAAATCAAGAGCAAAATAGGAACTGCTAAACTGAATAGTCATGATTGGATTTACCTTGGATGTTCTAGGGGCAGACCCTACCACCGATGTTGATTTCATTTTCTCATACTGAAACCACTTTTTAGCCTCCAAGGCAACTTTATCGTATATGTCGGCAGGCACTGTTCATGTCGAAAGGAATTTGACCAATAGATTATGACAACAATCAGAAGAGTCTGGATTTATCAAGAAAACAATACCATGGTTCTTGGCAGGAGATCCAACAAATGAACTGGTCTCCACTGACACCAGTGAAGAGTCCAAGGCCCGCGACATGAGAATTTCTATCGTCCTATCGCACTCTTCCCTGAACAAAGGAAAGATGAACCAAACCAGTTTGATAGTATATGGTTGAAAACAGAAGCACGATGTGCACATTCACAAAATTTCCGATCAGAGCGTGGGCAGGCAAAAAGGAACCAAGAGCTATAAAATCGACCAAAATTCTGTCAGGGTGGATTCGTTTGCATTAGTTACTACCTCGTATAAATCTCCTGAGATATAAGCTTTGCAATCATAAGTTTGGTTCCAGTCCTCTTTCCGTTCCATGGATAGACTTCTCCATGCTGGTTCAGATTTAGCACAACTGCTTTCTTCTTGCATAACAAACATAACAAATAATAAATTAATCAAGGAAGCTAAATAATGTGATTCTATTCTTGGAGTTAGTAAAGAACCAAAATTGGACAGAAGACTAAATACAAGGTGTTATTCAGAGCGTAGCAGTATGTTGCAAATACAATATGAAGTACTGACAAAAAGATATTGCTCTTCTGGCATTTCATGGCAAAGTGCAATAACAGACACATACCTCATTTCTAACATTAGCTCCTCCATCAGGGATTTCATCATCAATGTCTTCCTCTTCCATACAAGAGGATAGAAGACAAGTAGAATAGATGAAGAGATTGAAATGCACATCTCAGTGCTAAACAAGATGCACAATAACAGACATTGTTCATTTGGAAAAAACCGACCATTTACTCATGCAAGCAAAAAGTAACTAGAGGAATCATACTAAGGAGCATGGATTTGTGCCACATGCATAACACTGTAATATTCAAACAAAATAGTGTGCTCTGTCATACAATCAATTTGACTATACTAGGCAGCATAAATCAATGAAGAACTAGGATGCTAAGAACGCAGCTTCAACCTACTGATTATGCACCTCACCCCTAATACAACGAAAGATTAACATATCAACACCACACCTGACAGCAATAAGATTATGTCATATTTGCAGAAAGCAGAAATTCACCTCCAAATTTCACCTACTTTAGAACAAGTAGTACAAATGATAAACCAAACGCCACTCCTTGTGACCGAGAGCATGAGCAAACACAAATGACAAGCAAGAAATAAACACCAAACATTTGACCCGCCACAAATCGAAGCACTATCTAAGACACAAATAAACGCATAGAGAACCTGAAACGTGTTCCTCATCTTCAGAAGACGACTCAGACTCAGCGAAGATTGACGAAATAATCTTCAGCGCCTGAAGCAATAGCGCGGGCAGACGGAATAGCGATGCCGGCGAACCAGACAGGTCTTTTAAGCTGTGGCTCAGGTGAAGGGCGGCGGTACGGAGTGGCGGAGATTCGATGCTCACGACGGTAGGAGATGATTTTTTCGACGGCGGCGCATCGTGACGTTGTCTCCATTTTGCGGGAAAGATGATTTGAATTTGGGAGGGTTCGTTTTATATCAGGTAGTTCGTCGTATTCATTCTTCTTAAGGTGGGGCTGCTTTGTAGCCTAACCTAGCTCTATCTACGCCGTTTATTGTTTGTACTTTTCCTCATTTTTAATTCCTTTTTATTCATATAAGCACAATTGGGTTTTCATTTCATTATTAAGACATTCCGTATGTATTAAATAAATAGTAAAGGTACTTTTCACACCATCATCATTTGCGATTTAATCTTATTTAACAGCTTCATTTCATCCATTATATGCTTGCTTTGAAGTTTCATACATCTATAAAAAAAGAAAGTGAAAACAACGGAAATCAATGAATAGCTGTGGACAAAAATGCCATCACACTTGATTTGACTTTACATTAAAATAGAAAAGACAATAAACTCCTTCACCCACCAGAAGCACATTTGATCACCATCTCCAAACAGTCTCCGTGGTGCTGTGTGTGTATTTCTCAAGCTCAAGCTCCCCAGGTTTCTTCATTCTCTGTTTATTTGCACAGTCGTCGACTCAGATATAGGCACGGAAACAGTAAGCGGTGTAATTTTGTGATCGATTTTGTTGATTTTCTGCTAGGAAGCTGTACACTTCGTCACCGTTTGATCTTTCGGCGACGTTCAGTTGCTTTTTTGGTGTTAAATCAGATCTATTTAGTGTATTCTGCTGCTAAACTTAACCTGCTTCTTGGTTGACCGCGGTTTATGCCTATATTGTTCGATGAAGTCAGCATTTAATTGGAGATGAATGCCTTGACAATTGGCATATTTATCTGTTGTGCAGAACTGTAATGGAAGAAAAAGAGATTCAGCCGCAAACAGACTTCGACGAAGTAATATGCCCTATATGTTTGGATTCTCCTCATAACGCCGTCCTTCTCATCTGCACTTCCAACGACAAAGGGTGCAGATCCTTCGTATGCGATACAGACCATTTGCATTCGAACTGCCTCAATCGCTTCAAGCAAGCGAATCGTATGCCACGCTGCTCCCATATGCAGAGCAATTCCTCCGAAATCGATGCTGACTCAGATATGAAAACCCTATTTTGCCCCTTGTGCAGAGGCGAAGTAGTCGGCTGGGTTGTAGTCGACCGAGCTCGCACACAATTGGACGAGCTGAAACGCTGCTGTGAAGAGGCTAAGTGTCCATTTACAGGCACATACTCAGAACTTCAAAAGCACGCTAGAAACGAACACCCTCGCGCCTTCCCCTCGAAGATCGACCCAGCGAGGAGGCTCGACTGGGAAAATTTTCAGAGGTCGGCTGACATCGTAGACGTCTTGACCACAATCCACTCTGAGATTCCTCGTGGGGTTGTTCTTGGCGATTATGTGATAGAGTACGGAGACGAAGATAACTCGTCGCCGTCGGTCAACGATTTCGACGAATTTCGTCGCGGAGATGACGATGATCGTGGGAATTGGTGGACGTCTTGCATACTGTATCAGGTTTTTCAGAATTTCAGGGCTTCTAGGAATGGAAGGAGGACGAGGTCGCTCGACTCTAGGAGAGGGTTTCGCCGTTCGAGTTCTGATGAAGCTTCGAATTCCGACGAGGGCTCAGTAGCGTCAGTGGAGTATGCAGATTATGGAGCGGGAAATAACGATTATGAGTTCGTTTCGGCGAGGGGGTCATATGTGGGCAGAAGTGCACAGCCAGGTGAGTTGCCTGCTTTTTCGTATGAATGTTTTCGCCCAATAGCACCTAGTGAGTGTTACTTTTTCCTGAACATTTGTCTTAGTCGTCGTTCCTTTGCAGCTCTCGGAGGCGCCGCCACTCACGCCTCCATGATATCTAGCTACGGTGCCGCCGGGGCGGAAGTTGGTAGGTCCTTCGTTCTTTGTGTAAATTCGATGGCTTGTCGTTATTTGTAAATGATGGATGTCATTCGTTGGCTTGAACAACCATTACACTGTAATCTGTTTCGTTGTCCGATTCGTACAATTGTGTCCTGATTTCTTGCACACAGATAATCTGTTTTGCAAACTACAACTGTTTCATTGTTGTCTGTCTGGACTCGGGATAGCAAAAGCCTATATTGTCAGAAGTAATTCAAAACTGTTTCTCGAACATGGTTTTATTCTTACAAACTTTGACTGGTCGAATGTAGAAGTGTGGACTTCGTTATTTATTGCTGAAGGTAACATGCATACATACCATATCTGACAACAACGCGGCGTTTCTCATCGCAAGACGTCGCTGAACTACCCACTACCCATCACGCCGTCGCCTCCACCGGACCACCGGCGACGATTACATTGAAGGTATCGCTGCTCAGGGTTGAAATTTTAGAATAGATGGCTGTGTGGGATGATAAGATCACGATTGACGACAAAAGTGCAGATGTGTAATTGCCGTGGGTTTGGTAACACTTTATCACGTGTTTTTTGGGGATGGGATTCTACTAACATCACACTTAGTGCCACCTGTTTGATAAAAGTGCAGACCTTTTCATTATTGATATCCTCAAAATTATTTTACAAATTACACCAATTGTGAGATGCCTGCCACCTGTTTGTTAAAAAGACCAATAATTTGACCCCCAACCTTCTTCCATTTACTCGGCAGATGCTGTGGTCAAGCGATTGTCTTGATTTGAAGCTACAAATCCTCCTTCAGTCGTACGGTGAGCTGCTTCATTTATTAATCCTAACTCTTCTCCACTCGCAGGGTCTTCTTGGGCATCCTCGTTTCGCTCGTCGGGACTTGAGAAGGAAATCGTCGGCGGGTTATCAACAAGTGGCGCTGAGTTCGTCGTATATACTGAGGGGCTCGATAGGTCGTTATTGTTTGGCGATCTCGAAGCTCTCTGCAGCATACGTCCACTGCCATCTCCAATTGGTCTCTCCGAAAATCTCACGGTGTTCCTGAAAGTATGAGAGGTCAGGTCTCTGTTGATGAACCTATTGAACAGTTCTCCCATATTAGACCGATCTACGTCGTTCCAATTCTGATGCAGAAACTTGACCAGGTAAATTGCGAATGCTAAGGCGGAGGCAATGCCGACGATCAAGAAAAGGCCCCAGAAGCTTTCGAGGCCAAGGCTATTATTGGATGCCAGCTCGCTACTCGGGTCTGTGCAGGTAGATTTATCTCCGAGCCATTTTCTCTCTATTTCGGTCATTTCTTTTCCCTCCGTCACGTTTAGTATGGCCCTTGACACGTCTGATACTAAGGGAGAGCCTATTGGGAACACCTGCAATGTATTTAAAATAGCAAGAGTCAAAGAGATTTCTTAGAATGTTGTTTTTGGGCCAAAGTGTGGTTACATACGAAGCCAAAACCGTCGGTCTTATATGTGGGGTCGACGCTAATGTACTTCGAGCAGCGGGTTGAAAGGAAGAGCTTCATATATGGGATCTCATCGAAGGCAGCTGCGATGATACCGCTGGACAGAAGTTCGTCTAGTTTCTCCGGCGAGTCGTAAGGCAGAAGCCTTGAATCTGGAAGGCCCAGATTGTTTAGTAGCCCGGAAACGAACGAACCCTTTTGGTAACCGACGTATCTATTGCTGTTGAGAAGATCGTTTATGTTTGTGATGGTGGGCTGTAGCTTCTGTACCGTCAACATGGAGGTAAGGCTGGCGGTGTAGCTTTGGGTCAGTATGAGGACCAACAAAAACCATATAATAAGCACGAATCTTGCTAAGTTGCTTATTACTCTCTCCTCTGCAGTGCAGAAACGAAAGCGGTTAGTTATGGTGTGCGTTAAGTTGGTGGGGCGGAGAGGAAAAGAGAGAAATACTTACTGTGGGCGAAGACCATGGTTGAGAAGGCAAACCAGAATGTGACGCCTACTTGATGCCAAAATGGTCCCCTAAATTCATCGTTGATTCTGTGTTCGAGTATCCAAACCAGAATCCCAATGAAAACGAAGGAGCAGAAGCTTGTCAGCCAAAGCTCCCAAGTCAGCGGCTTAAGAAAGGCCCATGCGTTGTCTCGTTTATCGTCTTTGATTGGTACTACCATGTAAACTCCAGATTCAGTATAAGGAAGGGTGAAGTCTACGTACTGCGATCTGTTTGATACAATAGTTACATCTCCAACCACAACGTCAAAGTTCTGCATAATGATTGAGGAAAAAACTTATATATGCAGCATGTATTAAAAAATGAAAAAAACAGATGTGTCACACTTACCCCAAGATATACTTGATAGACCAAGTCATTGTATCTACCAGCGCTCTCATGGGAGGAGTTTGCAAAAGGATGTATTCATACTGTACACCATACGGCAATTTTGCAGTCACAGCATCAAAGACGTCTATGCAATACCCTTCAACTTGGGTCGAGTTGTCTGGATTCCAAGTGACTTTAAGGAACTCCATGAAACCTTTCTTCACCGGGACTCCAATTCTGAGTTTCTTCCATTTATAGGGATAACCCAACCCTTCGGTGGAATTGTCGTATCGCCAGAGAATATGATGGGTCCTAAATTAGACTTCGAAGATGAAAATGCATTTCCATCATTGTTAGTCATACTCAAATCTCTTATGATTCCATTCTCCTGAGTCCAATACCCTACCACACGAGCGCCTGGACTGACTAAATTGACTATTTCGTATGCAGGCGATTGGAGCTGACCGTTAACCAAACGAAATTTCCCGCCACCCCTTTGAACGATGTGTTCCATAGAGCTTGAACTAGATTCCTTCCATCCGTGGAGACTCCAAAATCGTCGAGGTCAGTTGACTTTCTAGACACGTTAGAGGCTGTAAATTTTTTGCTTTTCAGTGATGCTTTTTCTACCGCTGAGGTCAGTGCTGTAGCTGAGTCATAAGCCCATAGGCCAAAAATGTTGAGATCTGAAGTAAGAGGCGAAGAACTGTTTCGTTGATTGCTTCTCTTATAGCGTCGTGTAAATGATTTGAGCTCTTTTGAGTCGGGAATATAAGGCCTAACGCCAATAACTCCCAACATTGATGACATGTCTGAAGGGTCAATGGCGCCCAACTCATTCGCCATGCCATCCGTTATTATCCAGACGTAATCTTGGCTCATCATACCTTGTTCCTTGGCCATTGTGAAGAGACGAACTCCAAGATCTGTGAGCATATGAACTACAAACACCCTCGTCCTCATCGTCATCAACTTGTAAAGCTCCTCACGAATCTGATCGTCGGTCGAAGACTGCGAAAAAAACACTTCGGTAAGGTACTCGAGCATTGACTTGCTCCAAAGCATCGGTTAGATAGGGTACGATCCCTTCTCCAAACTCGTTGTCGACATAGATGGGGACAACTTCTCTCCAACCAAAGGCTTGGACTATTGAGCTTATGGCCTGTACTTGAGAAGAGTCGTTTAGGGCAGCTCGAATGAAGTAAGGGCTCCGAATTGAGGTAAGAGAAGGGCTCGTGGCTGAGAAGGTAATAATGGGAACATTTGCTTGTCTCCTAGGCTTATGATGAAATTGGCCTGCGTTGAGAACAAAGGCCCTATGATCGCCTCGACTTGGACATTCTTGATCAGGTCTAAAGCTGCATGTGCATGCCATCTGTTAATTACGTTTCATATCAAACTTTTTTTTAACAGCATTTATGCGTAAACTTAGGCTTACTAATGGTCTTTTTTTTTTTTTCTTCTGTTTTTCATTTTTCAGTTTACCTGCAGAAGCTGCTCCGACAACATCATTCCCTGAGTCTCTCACATGGAGGACGACCCGAGACTCGTAATGGCTGTTGGCAGCATAGAAATCAGAAAGTGCCATCTTTATAGAGGTCAGTCCCATCTGTCCCACGTAGTCATCCATTTCTAAAACCGCCCCAACGTTTACTGTGATGGTTTTATTTCCGCCATGCTCACGTTCACTACGAGTAGGAGAAGCAACATGTGAATAAGAATTAGTTTGGTCTCCATTGTGTGATGCGTAAAAGCTGAGGTTTTGACGAGGCTTAGAGCTTGAATATCCTTAAATACAACGCTGTTCTGTTTGCAAGAAAAAAGTAAACTGTAGGGGCCCAAGTTAGTACTTAGTAGCTTATTATATGTACAGCAGGCTATTGCGTATTTGAAGGTGATACACAATGTTGAAGACGACTTGTAGTTGTAGTCTATTGCAGCTTGTGATTTTTCTTGGTTTTTTTAAGTATGCAAGAGTTTGACTTTGAGTTATTCTAGTAGTTTTTCGAGTACGAAATGCATAGTTTATATTTGACAGCTCTGTTTTATTGCAATATAGCATACACGATCCTTAATCATAATATTCCTCCTCTACTATATCTAAGTTGGCAACTATCCTATTATGAATGTACTGATTCAGACATTCATTTGTGGCAGTATTTTTAGTGAATGTGTTTATATAAGTAAGAACATGACAGAGGAAAACCGTGTCAGTAAGGAACTAATTTCGCACATCATTGATTATCTTAAGTAATATTAATATTAGGTTATTTTGTCTAATTTATTTATCTTGTCTTCTTATTATTACTACCAAAGATATCTTCATGATTGTTGGACGTAGGAGTGGTTCCTCAGCACAATCAATCAAACGACCGATTATCCTATTCTTTAAAGAAAATTCGAATCTTTACCAGCCCAACTTTCAATGGGTGGATTTATGTGTCCATGATAACGAACAATCGGTGGATTTATGTGTTTCACTTGTACATATTTGTCTCCGATGTTTATGGTGCGTTTGGTCCGGGAAATCGACACGGAAAAGAAAAGGAAAGTATGGTGTTACGCATCGAATCGTTGTACGTTATGGTTCATGTGTTGTACAATCATACTTTTTCTTTTCTTTTCCACATCGAAATCCACGAACCAAACGGAGCCTAGTGAATTTCTGGTTTTCTGATTGGAATTTCCGTTTTGAATTTGCATAAACTCAATAAAAAATAAAGGGTAAATAGCATATACCCACATGTGGTTTGAAAATTGTGCACATAATCCCCCTGTGGTCTATAAATAGCATATAAATACATTATGTTTTATGTTACTTTGCTCACTTTCCCTTTCGGTCAAATTGGGTCTTACGGTATGAAAAAATTAAAATTTCAGTTATACCCTTGCATACTTGACAGAATTCATAAGATTTCACTTTGACAACAATTCCCGCTTAATCAAACACTGAAACACAACTCACTCATACCCTAAAGTTCCGCCCAATTCGACTCAAATCCGCTCAACCCAGCTCAAAATCCTAAAGTTTCAATCTCATCGTTCCTGTAATTCCTCAAACAGTTCGAACGAAGCCGTGGGTTCTGGGTAAATGGATCACTCGTACTGCAACTTGTATTTTGGGTCGATGGTAGGATTGAATGGATTCCACACGTCAGATACTTTGGGGGAATGAATGTAGTATTTAAGTGTGTTGATAAAGATACGATTTTCCTGGGTAGGTTGAAAGATTTTTACAGGCGCGCTGGTGGTAAATCACCCTATGTCCAATTCTATTATTGTTTGCATGGTGCTGAATTGGATACAGGTCTCAGGGTGATAAAAAATGATCAAGATATATGGGATTTGCTCAACGAAGATAGGAATCAGACATTTGTTCACGTTTTTGTAGAAGATTTGGGTACTTTTATGGAAGCTAGAGACAGCGAAGGTAGATTAATTTCTGACCCGAGCCAAGAAGTGCCCCTCCTTAGTTACCCCCTACCCGGTGGTCTTTCTGAGTTTCCTACTGTAGACCAGAATGCTTGCTCTGAAGAGGATGGGGCAAACGAAGATGAAGAGGATGGGGCAATGTCAGGGTCTGAGCAGACAGAAGGTTCTCGGGCAAATGCAGATGAAGAGGATGGGACAATGTCAGGGTCTGAGCAGAATGAAGGGTTTGGGGTAAATGCAAATGAGGGTGTAAACGCAAATTGCTCTCCTGAGGAAGCAGAAGAAGCAGAAGGTAACAATGAGGAGGTAGAGGGTGAAGAAACTACTGATTCGGAGGCTTCTGATTCAGAAGATGAAGACTATGTATTTGATGAAAGGCTTAGAGGAAGATCTGTGTGAAGAGGATTATGACATTTTGGAGAAACAGATGGGTGAATCAGAGGAAGAGTCCACTGATATGGCTGATAATGAGTTACCCGTGGGGCTTAGATTTCCAAATAGAGCAACCTTTAAGGCAGCATTAAAGGATTGTGCAGTTAAGAAGGGGTTGATTTGAAAATTTGTGAAGAATAGAAGATGATGGGTCACAGTTTTCTGCAAACATGGTTGTTCTTGGAGGCAGCTTCCCCAGTTATGAGAGGCACAGAATGGCAGATCCAATCACACTCGGGAAGTCACAACTGCTCTCATCAGACCAACAATTCTCAAACAGATTACAAATATCTTGGAAAGAGGATTATGAATTACGTGAAGGACAACCCAAGTGAAGATCTACTGTCACTTCAGAGGAAAATCAGGAGGGATGTGAAGGTGGAGGTTAGTACATTCAAGGTTTACAGAGCGATAAGGTATGCTGTCACGCCCCAAATCCTTAGAATTTTTCTTACTTCTAGGGACCCTTGACGCAACACGGCAACGACTTAGTATGGCCTTACTAAGTCGCCTAAGCCTTATGCGGAATGACCGTACGAGAGGAAATGCTTTCTTTTACTCAACTCACGAAATTGAAGCCAATGAGTGTATCTTTGTTAACCCCGAGCTCGCACCAATGAACTCGACTAAACTTAGAACACCTATAATTACGGGAGCGGACTCCCAACCCAATCTCTTTTTATAAATCGGGGGCCCCGAGTCGCGGGGAAATACAAGCTAAGCGTCAAAAGACACTATCGTGACTCGTACAGGACTCACTAGGACTCGCACACACACACAAGACACTAAGGCGTAATGACCTAACCAAGAGAGCTACTTAACACTTGTTCTATACCACTCATGCCCGAAAATGAGCAAAGTGGCGAGGTATTTACAGAGCACAAGGAAAGCTCCAAATGGTTGAGGTGGCCGGCCAGATTGCCCAATGGCTGGCTGTTGCGCCGCGCGGCTGGCCAGTCGTTGGCGCGGGCGGCCCTGGCCTGGCAGGCTTTGCTTGCTTGGCCGGGCTGTCTTGTCGCCGGCTGTTTGGCCCAATGGCTGGCTTGGCTGGTGTGCGGATGGCCTGACACCAAGGCTGTCCAAAGCTGGTGGTTCGGCCTGCCTCCATGGTTGGCCAGTCGCGGGCTGCGGTGCGGCATGATGGCCTGACGCTGAAGCTGGCCAGGGCTGCCACGGCTGTGCAGCTTTTGGCTTGGCCACTGCCCTGCCCTGCCCCGCGATGATGGCCTGACGGCCTGCCGGGCTGACATAGTCAGCGAGGTAGCTGCGGCCTAGCCCGATGCATGGGCGCCACATGGCGGCACACGACCGCACAGCCTGGCGCACACGGCCAGCGCGCCGTGCCACGCTGGCGCAGCGCGGCGACCCTGCCTAGCGTGTGCGGCAGAGGTCCGGCGGCCTCACGGCCGGCGCCGCCGCGTCGGTGGTCGGCCGCCGCCCGGACCGATTTTTCCAGCGATCTTCGGCGAGGTCCGACGGGTCTCTGGCGAGTCTCGGGCAAGCTCGTCCGTCCCGTCCTAGTTGAGTGCGTCGCTCGGCCGTCGTAGCCTTCGGCCAACCGTTGACCTCCGGTCAACGGTCAACTCCGATCAACGCCGTTACATATGCTATGGAGTTGCTTAAAGGAGATGTAAAAGTGCAGTATACCAGACTGTATGACTATTGTGCCACAGTTGTCAAGTATAATCCTCTCAGTTCTTGCATTCTGCATGTGAACAGGAGGAAAATCACATGTCCTTAAAAGATTTTATTATTGTCTGAGGCCAGTGATTAATGGCTTCAAAGCTGGGTGCAGGCCTTTGATTGGATTGGATGGTTGTTTCTTGAAGGGGGTGTTCAAAGGGCAGTTATTGAGTGCTATTGCAATGGATGGGAACAATAACATATATCCTTTGGCTTGGGATTTTGTTGAGATTGAGAAAGGAGAAACATGGGAGTGGTTTATACATTTGCTGTTGAGGGATATTGGAGATCCAAGTGCAGCAAATCTGGCATTTATCAGTGACAGACAGAAGGGGCTAGTTGATGCAATTCCAAAACTAGCTCCACATTCAGAGCACAGATTTTGTGTAAGGCACATGTACAACAACTTCAAATGCAAATTCAGGGGGTAGAGTTGAAGAAACTATACTGGAAAGCAGCTTCTACACACAGTTTGGTTGAACACCAAATGGTAATGAAGTAGATCAGGAATGAGTACCCTAAGGTAGGTGATCAACAGTCACCTTATGAATGGCTCAGGGACATTCCTGAACATCAATGTCCAGAATTCAGAAAAAGAGAGAATGGATGTTGAAGTTTGACAACAATCATGCATATGGTTAGCATCATGTAATCACTTATCTGAAACTGTAGCCCTGTGTTCTGTTTTGTTTGGTTTATGTTCTGTTTTGAAAGAAGATTTTGCATGTTTTGTAATGTTGGGTTTTGTCTTGTGTTGGTTTGGAATGACTGTTATGTTTTGGAAGACACTGTTCTGTTTGGAATGACTAGAGGAATTGTGTTTTGTGTTGTTCTGTTTCGTGGTATGTTATTTTGGAGAGGATTAAAACCAAAAGTATTGAAACCAGGTACAAAGATTACATTGATAAGTAGTCATTCCAGTACAAACCAAAAGCATTGAAATAGCCGAAGATAACTACTAAAACCACGATTGAAACATGCTACTCGAAGAGTGTCATTAAAACCAAGATCGTAATAATGCCAACGAAGTACTTAAACATTCTTGCTTTGTCTTCGAGCTCCCCAATTCTTTCTCAAACTGGTCACAGCATCAATGAGGTCCCCAATCTGGTCTGTGTTTATAACACAGCTTCTTGATTGCACGTCTTCGGATGACGGCATTTCATCTTCACCTTTGCTCTCAAACGGACGCAACCACATGAGAAAATCACAGTGGTAGTTCTGGCAATTGCAGAAGAGTTTACCTCTTGTGGCCTTATTAGGACCAACAATTCGCACAGCAGCCACTTCACCACATTTGCACCTGTGATTCTTGTACCTTAAATCCAATTTGACAACATTCTGTGACGTCGAAGACATGCTGCACCAGAATACATTTACAAAATTGAACCAATGCCGCCAGAATATATACAAAATAGAGAATTGACAAATTGAACGCATTCCGAGGGGGGACCCTATAGTCGAGACCTAAATAACAGATTATTGAACCAACCCAACCTAGATAGAGTAACAATCGGGAGAAATTTTCGTAATCGCAGGCCAAGCATTGAAAATCTCACCCAGTGTACTAAAACAGAGACATTCGCTTCAAAATAGAAAGAGACAAGAGAGAAGACTCATATATTACAGTTTTGTCTTCTTCACTGAAGCTCAACCTTCAAGGATACGCCCCAGTCGACTTATTCTTACTCAGCCGTAAATAGAAAGATTAGTTTAAGTGGTGTGAAGAAGACGACCGTGAGGTTATTTCGGTCATTTTACCATAAAATATTACTTTTTGTACCTATCATACACGCAATAATAGCGCGTGTACAACAATCTCGGGCAGTCTAAGCTAAACGGGGGGTTTTGTGCAGTATTTCTGAAACCATAAGGGACATGCATGTAATAAAAATACCATGAAGTATATTGGTGAAATACGATGTAACTACGAGGAGAAAAAGTGTCATTTACCCAAAAATAAACTTGCACTTCGAAAATAACGTGACACTGCAATTCAAAATGACTGAATTATTAATAATATAAATCCTTCATGAAGCTGATTAGTAAATTGATCGAAATATGTAAGAGTTACACGTTAGTGAAAACGACACTACTTCAAGGATAAAATTTGGTCCACTGCGTATTGACTCTAGGATTCTTATTGGTTCTTTGAGACTTAATGATATCGTTGGTCCACCTATCAACCGATGTTTATTGTTTTTATTATTTCTCCTTTTGCATATTAATCTCGAAAAGCTATTATAGGAAATCTTTTTATTGTTTTTGCGTGCTGGTGCTACCCAAAAAATCTTCGTCGGACTGATATCTAATTTGCTCGGTATTGTATTGTGTATCATTATTAGTTATTATTACTAGTATTTGATGCAACATACGCATACGTTTCAATATTATTCTATATGTTTGATACGGACTAAAGTAGATGGGCCTGAAAAAATCAGAAAAAGCCCGTTAGGCCCATTGGAAAATACTTATAGTAAGTAAATGGTAGAGATAGGACCTCCGGGGACCTCCGACAGGTTTCAGGGAGCTAACAACAGGTGCTGGGACCTGAGGAACTACCTTGCAGATCCCTAAGCACGAACAAAGCTTCCCTGATACGCCAACAGTGAAAAGATATTGTAAGAAGAATATCCAATGACGATGCCACGTGTCCGATGGAGAGAAGGCAGCTCCACTGCAAAAAGCTGTCAGCTGACCACTTTTCACTGAAAGGACTGCAGACTGCACACTGCTGTCCTGACAGCCTATACTGACATGAAAAGGCCCTATCAACAAGAATTCTGGGACGTGACAAAGACCAGACTGCTTGCAGCTCCCTGAGGCGATGGAATGCGTCCCATCTCCAGGATTCCAGGGACCTACCTCCAGGCAATATCCAAGGGCTGAGGACGTACCTTCAGGCAATATCCAGAGAGCCTCCTATATAAATGGACCTTCACCATTTTCACCAAGGATTCACGTCTTAACACATTACAACACTTAGAAAATACTCTCTCTACACTAGATCAACATCTTGAACGTCCCCTTAGCTAATTTCTTATGTGTTCTTGAGAGAAAAGTGAGGAAGAAGTAGCTTGAGTGTGTAAATCTTCAAGTATAGTGAAAAATAGTGTTAGTGCCCCCGTGGACGTAGGATCTGCAAAGATCCGAACCACGTAAATCCTTGCGTTATTTCGTTTACGTCTCAAGCAGGTCCCCCGCGTTCCAAACACGTCCAAACAGGTCCCCCAACGTCCCAAACAGGTCCCCAACGTCCCAAACACATCTTAGCATGCCCCAGATAGGTCCCCAGCGTCCCATACGTCCTCAACGTTCCAGGCAGGTCCCCCAATGTCCCAAACAGGTCCCCCGATATTTCAGGCAGGTCCCCCAACGTCCCAAACAGGTCCCCAAAGTCCCAAATACGTTCCAAACGCATCCCTTCCAATTCCCCCACCACTAAGCACCTTACGCACATCCCTCATCTCTATAATAATTGATTCTCCGGCTATATAAATTTCTTTACCCACACATAAAAATATCGTTGATTGGGATAGCCCCATATCAAACGGCGCCGTCTGTGGGAAACTCCGAGTTGAAGGCGTGAGTAATTTTTACTGCTTCCGTGCGAAGTTGTGCTGAGAATTTCTTTATTTCCCTTCGTCTGTTCTGTTGGGACGAAACGAAATGCGTGGGACGTCAACGGAGGATTTGTCCATATCGAAGAACCTAGACCCGCGGTTTGCAGAGGTGGACTCCAGAAACTGCCCAACGTGGTGAGGAACGTCCAAGACCTGAAACACGGGCCAGAGGATGAAGACCCGAAGCTCCCCCTTCGGGACCTAAGAGCCCAGCTCCGCACTGGCACAAAGACCCGAAGTTCCGCATTCGGGACCTCCCAGCTCCGCGCTGGCAGAAGGCTTAAAAGGCCACGCTCCATGAAGACCCCAGCTCCTATATTGGGATCTAAGAGCCAAGCTCCTCGCCAGTACGAGAAGGTCTGCGGGACTAGAAGCCAAGCTTCACGCTGGTAAGAAAATCCGAAGCTCCGCACCTCCCAGCTCCGCACTGGCGAGAAGACCCGAAGCTCCCCAGCTCCTCGCTGGTGAGAAGATCCGTAGCTCCGCGCTCAGGACCTCCCAGCTCCGTGCTGGCACAAAGACCTGAGCTCCTATATTCGGGATCTAGGAGCCAATTCCTGCGCTGATGTACGAAGTGCCGCAGGAGATCAGAGTCCAGCTCCACGCGAGCATACGAAGGTCCGTGGACCTAGAAGTCAGCTCAGCGCCGACACTCGAAGACCAGTGGGAGATAAAAGCCCAGCTCCATGAGGGCAGGATCCACAGAAGACATCCCACGCTGATAAGGCCCTCGGCCAGAATTCCAGGCCCTCTACATCCCTTCTCAATTATATAATATTGTTATCATAATAATATGTGACCACACTAACAAGTGTTATCGTTTGAAGGACGAGATAAAGAGGCTCATCCAGGCAGTTGCCCTAAAGGAATCTGTAGAAATATGCCTAATAAAGGCAGGCGACGTCCACCTCCTCCAGATAGGGGTCAGCTCCAGTCAGGACTCATGTCCCCGTCATAGTAGGAGCGTGGGTACTAGGGACTCCAATGGCCAACAGAGCCCGAATCATGCACCTGAGCATTTGAAGGACTTAGAGGTCCAGCTCCGCAATGGTGTACAAAGGCCAGAGGGACCTCAAATCCCAGCTCCGCGCTGGCAAGAACACCTGAAGCCCCACATTCGGGACCTCCCAGCTCCATGTTGGCAAGGACACCCGAAGCTTTACATCCGGAATCTCCTCGGTTCCGCTCTGGCAAGAAGATATAGAGCTCCACCTTTGGGACCTCCCAGCTCCGTGTTGGCACAAAGATCTGAAGCTCCGTATTCAGGACCTCCCAGCTCTGCGACTGGCAGGAAGCTCCGAAGCTCCGCATCCGGGACCTCCCAGCTCCGTGCTGGCACATGAAGCTCCACAGGAAGGCAAAGCCTAAACTCAGTACTGGCATACGAGGAGGACCTCCGCGCGTGCATCAGCAGGTCCCCTATTGTGTCCCTGGGAGCACCTACCATCATTTCCTCCGTCAAATACGAGCGCCAACAAACGACTTCCACAACAGGGAGCTGTCGAGATCTCTCCTTAGGGTGCTACGGAACTCCCACCATTACGCAACCACATGGTGGAAATCCTGACATTATCCGGGAGACATGCCGCGATAAGAAGGCTCTTAGCCGAAACTCCGAGACCCTCTGAATCTCATTTTTATTTACTTCACCAATATTATTATAAGTATATACGTCACACTAACAACTTTCATTGTTGGAAGGACCCATCCTCGCATGACGTCTGGAGAGGTCCGTCGGGCGTAGCTTCGACCAAGGTCTGAAGGCAGCCAAGAAGGAGCTCGGGGGATCTATGCCGATTAAAGGCAGACAACCCCCGCGTCTTCCAGATAGAAGCCAGCTCCACTTAAGGATCCAAAGGCCCGCAACACCTGAAAACCTGAAGGAAATAGAACCGGAGCTCCATGTTGGCACATAACGCTCTGCTGCAGGACCTCAGAGCCCAGCTCCCCGTTGGTAATATCCAGGGGACCTAAGAAACAGCTCCGTGCTAGCGCGCAGACCCGAATCTGGGACCTGCGAATTCAACTCGGCGCTGGTCTGAGAAGCCTGGTTACCACAATGGCCAATTCCGCGACAACGCTGATCCACGGGAGACATCCCGCATTGATAAGGCTCTTAGCCGGAATTCCAGGGCCCTCTAAACCTTATTCTCATTTATATCATCGATACTATGATGAATAAATGTGTCATACTAACATCTGTTGTTATTTGAAGGATGAAATCAAAGTGCCCCTAGTGGGACAATTGGGGAAGTTCCTTGACCGGGGCATCAACCAATGTCGAGGTGTTTGGGGGATCTGTGCCGACAAAAGGCAGACAACCCCCACCTCCTATGAAGGACCAGCTCCATGTAAGGCTCAGCCTCAAGCCAAGCTCCGCGCTGGCAAAGGTCCGCAGGACCTCAAAGCCCAGCTTTGGGCTGGCATCCGGAGATCCCCGGAAGGTCGAAGTCCTCCTCTGCACTGGCATATGAAAAGCCACAGGGATCTAGAAGTCCAGCTCCCTGCTGGTACAAAGACGTAACAGTCCAGCTCCGTGCTGACGTGACGCCCTAACTCCCAGGGACCTCATTGCTAACCAAGAAGAAAAGGCGCTCCATTTCGCCATCACTTTCAAATCACAAGGTCTCCAACAAGAAGCCCTGATACTAAGCGAGCTGGCGCTATATCCACGCATTAAGCGAGCGGGCGCTATATCCACGCATTTAAGCGAGCGGACGCTATAAACACGCACTAAGCGAGCTGGCGCTATATCCACGCATTAAGCGAGCGGGCGCTATATCCACGTATTTAAGCGAAGCTGGCGCTATAACCAGGGTAAACTAATCATGTCCCTAAGAGAATACCGCCTTGTTGGAATATATATACAGTTTATGATATAATAAACAAGTGCACTTGTAAATATAATCGATGCCGAGGGTCGACGGACCTAAGGTGTACCCGACATCAAAGACTGATAGTCTGCGACGTGAAATGATGCCAAAGACCGACGGGTCGGCGGTGTACCCGACATCAAAGGCCACAGGTCTGCGACGTGAAAGATGCCCATGAGGGTGTACAAGATGCCGCCGCTGACGGGCTGCGGTGTACAGGACATCAAAGGCTCTCAGTAAGGCCTGCGACGTGAATAGGTACCTCAGCGTAGCTGGCGCTATAACCAGGGTAAAACAGTGGGAGAAAATCCCCACTTTATATCTAGGACCTTCGGGCCTACATTACTGAACTCGCTAAGGACAAAGAGAGCCTAGCGCAAAGCGACACCCGAGGACAATGACGACGGTCATTGCAACCAGGGCGTGAATTCGTACTTGGCTTACGAATTGAATAGCTAACGCTATTAACCTTGACAGAGCAAAGATGTTCCCAAAAACATCCATCAGGTCCCGTAAAAGAAAACATAATACGAGGAGAAAGGGAAACTCCGATGAAAGTTACGAACATGGGGAGTGAAGCTCCCAAGTCCTTACCATCGTATCTCGGAAGGAACAAATGACATAATATTTCTTACAGGCCATCACCACCCTGAAAAAGGCAAAAGGGAGCTCGGAGATACGTACAGCAGGACCAAGGCAAAAGGGAGCTCGGAGATACGTACAGCAGGACCTAGGGATCTCCTTACAAGTGCAAAGGCTCAAAACAGGAGCTCCCCCATCAGGTCCCCGCCAGGGGAGTTAAGCTCCCCTAAAACATCGCAGGTCCTATGATGCCCCAGGAAGCTAGAAGCAACGTGCGGCAGGACATGGGATCTCCTTCGAAGTGCAGAAGGAGCTCCCCCATCAGGTCCTTTCCAGGTCCCTTCCAGATTCCAGAGACAATGGATGCACGGCAACGATAAAGCTTAAAGGAAAAACGAGCTCCAACAGAGACACATAACATAGGGGAGTTAAGCTCCCCTAAAACATTACAGGTCCTAAGATGTCCGGAAAGGCCTTTCACTAAGTCCCCTAAGGAGCTGGAGATGACGTCTGGAAGATCATAGCATGGACCAGGACTTACATGCTCCTTGGAGATGCCAACCCAGAAACGAGGACTCTCGGGAGCTTGGGGACCTCATTCAAAGCAATCAAAGATGACGGCCCTTGAAGATAAGCCAAATGCACCTCATCACACATGCAAAATCGATGTCCCACTCTCCCTTCTCCTTAGAGAAGGGGCTCTAGAGATCTTCCTTGCGCTATTTCATAAGAGCTGCATTTTTGTCTTTCTTTCTCTGGGGAGCTCCTTAGTTCCCTCTCGTACTAATAGGTTGACTTCGTCTAATTAACTATCTCCAGGTCCCGGGTTGACGACTTGGCGGGCGGTCCGACAGCTACGTAGCTCACCACCCGAGAGATGACCCTCTGAACGTCTAGGAGCACTCAACGATCTAACAAGTTCATCTTTTCACCCTCTGTTCAGATGGTCACAGAAGTAGGGAGCTCAGCCACTGAGGTCCCTATAGGTCCCATAAGAGGCTCAGCATAATCACTCCGAGGGGAAGAAGGACGTAACTTCCTTTTTTAATTTCTCTTTTCCTGACCCTTGATGAAGTTGTTTTCTTGTTAACACCAGAAACAGTGACTGATGATGGGAGGTTCTTGAGCCCCCTAATAGGAGAAGGAACCGCAGGGACGTCCACTGTCCCTATAGAAGGAAGAATCTCCTTGACCCGAGGGAGCAAGGGAGCTAGGAGCAACGTACAACAGAACCTGGGGACCTCCTTCAAGAATGCAAGGTTCATAGGGAACTCTGCCATCGGGTCTCCACTAGACATGCATAGGGGAGTTAAGCTCCCCAAAACCTTCAAGAGGTAATTATGGTAGGGAGGTAAGGCCCATCTTAATATTTTACTCTAATTCACTTTTTTGTCCCAAAAACTAAATTAGAGTAGGGGAGTGGTTGATACGGACTAAAGTAGATGGGCCTGAAAAAATCAGAAAAAGCCCGTTAGGCCCATTGGAAAATACTTATAGTAAGTAAATGGTAGAGATAGGACCTCCGGGACCTCCGACAGGTTTCAGGGAGCTAACAACAGGTGCTGGGACCTGAGGAACTACCTTGCAGATCCCTAAGCACGAACAAAGCTTCCCTGATACGCCAACAGTGAAAAGATATTGTAAGAAGAATATCCAATGACGATGCCACGTGTCCGATGGAGAGAAGGCAGCTCCACTGCAAAAAGCTGTCAGCTGACCACTTTTCACTGAAAGGACTGCAGACTGCACACTGCTGTCCTGACAGCCTATACTGACATGAAAAGGCCCTATCAACAAGAATTCTGGGACGTGACAAAGACCAGACTGCTTGCAGCTCCCTGAGGCGATGGAATGCGTCCCATCTCCAGGATTCCAGGGACCTACCTCCAGGCAATATCCAAGGGCTGAGGGACGTACCTTCAGGCAATATCCAGAGAGCCTCCTATATAAATGGACCTTCACCATTTCACCAAGGATTCACGTCTTAACACATTACAACACTTAGAAAATACTCTCTCTACACTAGATCAACATCTTGAACGTCCCCTTAGCTAATTTCTTATGTGTTCTTGAGAGAAAAGTGAGGAAGAAGTAGCTTGAGTGTGTAAATCTTCAAGTATAGTGAAAAATAGTGTTAGTGCCCCCGTGGACGTAGGATCTGCAAAGATCCGAACCACGTAAATCCTTGCGTTATTTCGTTTACGTCTTCAAGCAGGTCCCCCGCGTTCCAAACACGTCCAAACAGGTCCCCCAACGTCCCAAACAGGTCCCCAACGTCCCAAACACATCTTAGCATGCCCCAGATAGGTCCCCAGCGTCCCAATACGTCCTCAACGTTCCAGGCAGGTCCCCCAATGTCCCAAACAGGTCCCCGATATTTCAGGCAGGTCCCCCAACGTCCCAAACAGGTCCCCAAAGTCCCAAATACGTTCCAAACGCATCCCTTCCAATTCCCCCACCACTAAGCACCTTACGCACATCCCTCATCTCTATAATAATTGATTCTCCGGCTATATAAATTCTTTACCCACACATAAAAATATCGTTGATTGGGATAGCCCCATATCAATGTTAATAATTTCCTTATTATTCTATATATTAATAATTTAAAAAAAATAAAAATGTACTTCAGATATAACCAAATTCAAGGGGTTACTACAAATTCCTACGAATATTATTATTATTATTATTATTATTATTATTATTATTATTATTATTATTTTTATTAGTATTATTGTTGTTGTTGTTGTTGGGTGAATCTGTAGAAAATTACCAATTGGATAAAATTGTTACACATAGGTAACCATGTCAGAAAATTTTACAGACAGGTACCCGATTTAATTTTTACCAGTTTCTTAATCGTGTCGTACCTTTCTGTGTGTATATTGCGTACCATAACACGTTGATATAGGGTACCTAAATATAGCATACGTCGTACCTACGGCATACCTATGTGTTACATAGGTGTACTTAAATATAGCATTCGTACCATTTTCTGTTATATAGGGTACCCAAATGTGTTCATATAGGGTATCCAAATGTGTTGTATGGTGTACTTTCAGGGATCGGGTACCTATTTGCAAAATTTTATTCTGCTAGGTACCTACATATAAAAAAATTCTGGCATGGTACTAAATTACAAATTTTTATCCAAATAGGTACTTATATGTAAAGACCCCTTGTTGTTGTAGGGGAATCTACAGAAAAATACCCATTTATGTCAAAATTCGCTAGTCAGTACCCTGTCAGATTTTTTATATGTAAGACTATTAGAATAAGTTTTTTCATATTGGTACCTGTTTCCCCGCAAGTACGTCATATAACACACTTAGGTACCATAGAGAAACGTAGTATGACCCATAATACAGGGAGAAAATGGTATATCATATAACACATTAAGGTACCTTATAGAATCTATATAGGTAACATATATAGATACTATATAAATGTGACGTGGTACGTAGTACACAGAGAGGTACATCAAGACTGAGAAAATGATACACACAACCGAACGAGTACTTATATGAAAATTTTCTGACATATGTACTGACTTGCAAATTTTTTATATAAATGGGTATTTTGAGATTCGCCTTGTCGTTGTTGATATTATTTATTATTATTATTTCACCCAAGTTAAATAGTCTACAGGTCCATCTAAAAGCCCAAAATATTTTCATTTATTTTATGATCGTGTCAAAATGAAAATACACATTTATTCAATCTAGAACATTACATCTCCAATACAAAATAGTTAAATCTCTAGACAGCCTTGTCAATAAACTCGATATCGAAGTAAAGAACTGAATTAGGCGGTATAGCGCACGAACTGAACCATATTAAACAAAATTAACAAAATTAAAAACATATAATTAAAACTTACATAATTCTAAAATAAATTATATTATTACCTCCTTAACCCCGCGCCCCTCGCCCCATATCCCAACTCCGGCGGGATTTTCAGCTTACGTTTTCCTCCTACAAAAAAATTTAACAGTAATAAATTCAAGTTTTCTTCTATTATTATTACAAAGAAACAAAGTGATTAACATAATATACACTATACTATTGTAATTAATTTAGCATATGCCAAACCAGCTAGCATGGTGGTATTAGCCATTCTCTCCTAGTATCCCCAGATCCCATCCTTTAATCACCTATAAATTTAACCAAAAAAATTATATATTAATCCATTATCCATTCCACAAATCATTTTCCAAATATTATTTTCCATAATTAATTAAATTTAATTACCTCACCAGAACCAACTCGAAAGGTAAGTGGCTTCCTCTATCGTAGCTGCTGTCAAACACCTTCCATTTTCTAGCCTCCCAATGTAGTGTGTCTATTTTTCAAATCAAATTTGATTCAATCGAAGAAAGATAGATAAATACATTAATAAAAAATGCATAATAAATCAGTGAAAGAATAATAGATTTTCGAACTTGATAAGCTGACCCTGGACAGCTTCGATGCCAGTCCCAAGAACTAAATCACAGTAGGCGAGCCCATTCGCCGCCGGCGTAAACTCACACTTAGTGCTCATAAGTCGTCTTCGAAAGCAGCTAAGGCTTTGAGCTGAGGAGTTAGTAAGCCGAAGAAGCATACGCTGAGCCCACCTAATACGCTTCTCTTCTGCTCGCCGGCGAGTCGTCGCCGGCGGTGGAAGATGAAGTGATTAATCTCCGTTCGCGCTCGCCGGCGGCGCCGCGGAGGCCTTGACTGAAGAGGAGGAGGAGCCGGCGGCGGTGGTGGTGTTGTTGAGGAGGAGGTTTCTTCTTGTGAATGATGTTGGCGTGGGATTGTACGTGTTAACGGAGAAAGGAAGTGAGTCATTTTCTTTCAAATTTTTGTTTTTATTTTTGTTTATTTTTTAGCTGAGTGTAGAATGCTTGCTTTGAAGAGGGACTGACTGCTATAAAGGATAAATGGAAGATGACGTCTCTTTTCTGAAGGACACGTTGCAGATAATTGATGAATTACGAAAAATGAAAATAATGTATAAAAAAGAGAAAATTATATTTGCAAGCCACGTTTGCGGATTTGTTATGTATCTGTCTAAATAAATCATCCCCATTGTGCCAAAAAAGCCGAAAACTACGGACCATAAGCGCAAAAAAATTGTAGTCTCTTTGTAGCAATTTAAACTTGATATTCTATTTATCTCTTTGTTTTCTTTATGGGTTTTACGAAACGTTTTTATCTATGCATGATCGATTGTATCGAGAAGGGGCGATTTCTTAATTATTTGGCTTTGTTGTAAAGGTGAATTCCTTAACAGGCATTGCCATTTTAGAACTTCCTTACCAGTACCTATGGAAAAAAATCTTCCTTTTCAGTACCATCTGCAAAAAAGTTGTGTATTTAACACCTAAACAGTGAACGACGAAAATACCCTTTTCTGAATTAAATAGGACACCATACCAACTGTTTTGATTATTATACCAACTGTCATCATTATTATACCAAATGATATACTGTACAATTTTGTTGGTATAATTACGACACCAGTTGGTATAATTTCTATAGTTCTGGTATAATTTCAAAATCAGTTGTATAACGTCCAATTTCGCTGTAAATTATGATAACGCTATTAAATTGGACATCATACTAACTGTTTTGATTATTATACCAACTGTTATTCTAATTATACCAACTGTTATCGTTATTATACCAACTGATATTACAATTTTGTTTGGTATAATTAAGACAACAGTGGTATAATTTCTACAGTTTCTGGTATAATTTCAGAATCCGTTGGTAACATCCAATTTCGCTGTATAAAATTCGAATAACGTTATTCATTGGTATAATAACGAAAACAAATGGTATAATTTCTACAATTTCTGGTATAATATCAAAACCAGTTGGTATAAATTCCAATTTCGCTGTAAATTATAATAACGCTATTTAAATTGGACATCATATCAACTGTTATTCTAACTATACCAACTGTTATCATTATTATACCAATGATATAGTGTACAATTTTGTTGGTATAATTACGACAACAGTTGTATAAATTTCTAGAGTATTTGTATAATTTTCAGAATCAGTTGGTATAACGTCCAATTTCCCTGTATAAAATTCGAATAACATTATTTATTGCTATAATAACGAAAACAAATGGTATAATCTCTACAATTTCTGGTATAATGTCCAATTTTGTTGGTATAATAACGATTTTTTTTGGTATAATTCATGTGAAAATATATATTCAGCTTTTTTGATATGTGAGACAAGGGTATTTCGTCCTTTTAAAAAGAGCTTTTTAGGTACTGAAAAGGAAGAAATTTTCAATGGGTACTTATAAGGAAAAAATAATTCGACGGGTATTTAAAAGGAAGTTGAAAACTTGAAAGAGACTGATAGGGAATTAACCCTTCTTGTAATTCGTTTTAAGCTATTATTTCGAGGGAAAAAATAGAGAAAAAGAAAAAACGGTATTAGGCAGGCTTTGGCAAGTGTATGAATGAATATAACCAAATAATATTGGAAATTAAAAATCTCATCTTTGTATTCCCACGACTCTCTTTGACAGATAGAGTTTGCACCCCTTTCAATTTACAGCTCAAATCATGTGTAAATACTATAGTGAAAATGCACAAACATGAGTGTTATTTCCCGTTTCTTATGGAGTTACTATTTATCGCCCTCTTTTTACTTGTTACCGCCCCCTAAAGGGCTAGAAAAAAATATTTTTGCCCTTATGTTATTTAAATTATTTAAAATCTATTTAAAGTCATTTCCACACAACACTTTCCAATCATACATCCAAATAAAGACGAGAAAAACAGAAAATACTCAAATCACAATGGATCGCCGACAGGGAAAGGAAAAGGGGAAAGGGTCTGTTGTCACGACTAGTAAGCAAACTCTCATAAAATCATTTGTACGTAGATGGATGTCGAACACGGGTTGGAATAGGCTGGAAAAAAGAGCCGACCGAACTCAAATTTCGGCCGTACTAGGCACGACCGAAATGTGAGTTTGGTCGGCTAGTGACGGCCGAAACACCCACCCATAACCTCTCTCTGTCTCGTCCTCCATAACGACAAACCCACACAGGAAGTTGTGATTACAGGGAGTCATTCCTATAATCTCAACTAGAGGCATCTTATACCTATTGTCTTGTACGTAGAGTCAATCCCAATAAAGTAAGGATACGATCTCACCAGTGCGAGTGAGTCCGGGTGTGCAGAGAAAGACATGTGTGAGCTCATTAGTCTCCTCGTCTCCCAGGGCTTGAACATAATATGCGGTCTGTGTCGCCTGGTGCATCAACTAGCTCACCACATCTCGGCCCTCTGAATAGTCCCTTCAAACGATCTCTGTAATTATATATATGTCGATCGTCGCGTTATCTTCTGCGTGTCGAGCCCTCTTCGCTGCGAGGATATGAGCCGGTTTAGCTTGCGCAGCAGTCATTTCCTCTACTACCTTCTTTGCCTGGCTGCTTAACCACTCGCCTGGCCGTGTCCTCAGGATACTGTATCAGAGGGTGATTGTGCACGAATTTCTCAGGTGGGCCCGTACGAATGTTCCATTCCTAGTAGCTGGATCCTCCTGGGCTATGACTACAAATGGACACCTGCATTGTTAGACTTCGACCGCCTCTCCAATTCATCCTCGTTGCCTTTGTTAAGTCTCCGCGAGAACATCTAATCAATTTTTTCGTATCGTATTTCTTATGCGACGAAATAATCACCTCGAAACCAAGACTATAGCGACGTCTTTCGCCCATTAATGGCTTCCACGTCGGTCAGAAATCGTCCTGCTCCGCGGAAAATCCTCCGGGATGTGGACTTCCCTCTCCTCGTCTGAAAAAAAATATTTGTCACGGCCGAACAGAAATTTCGACCACAATTAGAGGCGGCGAAATACGATTTCGGCCCTGCATGGCCGAAAACATGATTTCGGTCGTCGCTGTTCCGGCCGACTAAGGTTTCGGCCGGAATAGCGCCGGCCCGAACAGTAATTTCGGCCCTCTCATGCAGGGCCGAAATTTTTTTCGGCCCCCACAAGGTGCGGCCGAAATTGTTTTTCGGCCGGGCCTTGTGCGGGCTGAAATTTTGTTACGGGTGGGCCTTTTTTCAAGCGAATCCGATCCAGGTATCTGCGTATGAACGAATTTTACGA
Organism: Craterostigma plantagineum; assembly: GCA_027422505.1. Classification (NCBI taxonomy): domain Eukaryota; kingdom Viridiplantae; phylum Streptophyta; class Magnoliopsida; order Lamiales; family Linderniaceae; genus Craterostigma; species Craterostigma plantagineum. The sequence goes on from JAPQWV010001255.1 coordinate 93,295, forward strand.
GAATTTGCTTTACCGGACGTGCCAATAGACCATTTCCTTTGCCCTGTCCCTTTCCCCTGTCGTCGACCATTGCGATTTGAGTTTTTCTGTTATGTTTGAGTCTGATTGGATGTGTGATTACGATATAGAAAGTGTTTGTCTGAGAAAGGACTTTAAATAGCAATTATATTCAAAAGGGTAAAATTGTCTTTTTCAGCCCTTTAGGGGCGGTGACTAGGAAAAAGGGGTGGTGAGTAGTAATCAGTTATAGTCTTTTCAAATGCAATGCAATAAAGTTACGTAGTGTGTATTTTTCTTGATAAAGGGGTACTTCATGGGTTTTGCCTTGGTATCGTGTTCATACCGTTGTATTGAATGATGTTTTTGGAAAAAAGATTAAAGATTTATTATCCCTTAAATTAGAAATGATTTAAATTTAAATGATTTCAATTCAAAGATCGATAATAGTGACAACTGTTCAGTCTATCCGATAGATTCGAAACCACTCTCTATTTTTTTCTCTTAATAAGATGATAAAGAATGAAGATTCAAAATATTCACTTACATCATTTTTTTATCCATCTTCTGAAAAAGAAAATGAAATTTCTTTTTTCTTTCATCTACTTGTCTATTTAAATCAATGATGAGTCAATTTCAAAAGAAATACTTATCTTTTAAACCTGATGCTTTTTATACAATTTATTGTAATTGTAATAAAATAAGGGTATTTTAGAGTAAAATCCCTAATGAAGTTCAAACATAGGGATCAGTCCCCATGAGTTTACATTTACGAAAAGGTGCTGACACTAGGCAAGAATTTAAGGTAAACTCCCTCATATGCTAATTTACTGTTATAGCCTTGGCTTGTGTGTTATTTGATAGAAAAAAGCATCGATGGAAATGGGAACAAAACCAAAAAATCTTTTAAAGAAAAAAGAAGAGAGAAAAAAAATATTGATCCCTTTCCCACTGTAGTCGTCATCGCGCATCTCTCCACCACGGTTCACAGCCTTGCTGACGAGTCACATGCTCATCTAACTTTGAGCAACTAAGATTCATAAAAAGTAAGTTTTCAAATTAGGGTTCTGGTTAATCCCTCTGCGAAACTTGTTCATTTTTTTGGTAAATCGGTGATTATAAATTCTGAGAGGGTAATGGAGATCGAGATACGAAGTGGGCTGAGATAAATTTCAGTATTTCCGATTTTATTCCTTTGCTGTTTCGAAATTGTTGAATACGTTGAGGTTTTTTTCCAGAATTCGCATTGGGTTCGAGACGACTCGACATTTATACATGTCTGTCTGCTTCAAAATTGCTACTTAGATTGTGGAGTTTATGTTTGTCTGTGGTCTCGACATTTGGAAAAAACATGGCATGAAGAAATAGAAGGCTATATATCGCAAATTGCATCGACTATTTTGTCTACGAACGAGGATTGTTCAAAGGTAACTGTGATGTTGTAACAGATATTTGTTTGACATTGGATGATGTTATTTTGGTTGATGTACTGTGGTATGACATTTTAGTTTATTATTATGGACCATGTTGTTTTGTTATGCATGTATTCTGTTATGTATATATATACCTTATATAAAATGCTTGGCTATTGTTCGCACCAAACATCCAAGCACACAAAGTTGAAATGTCATGGATCATCACCAAGGTTATAAAATAGGTTAATAGGGACTAAACTACCTATCTATATCAGGATAAAAAGTACTCAAATATTGCCTTAAATACTGACTCTTGGTCTTAAAATACCTGAAGGTTAGAGCGAGTCACCTATAACAAACATGCATAGGTTTAATCACGATGAAATGTCAGGGATCATCACAAAAGTTATAAAATAGGTTGATTTGCACTTAAGAGTACAATCTATGAGACGTACTTGAATTAGGGACTAGAGTACCTAAATCGGGATATAAAGTACTTAAATATTGGCATTAAATACCGAAAATTGGCCTTAAAACACATGAAGGTTATAGCGAGTTATCTATAACAAACATACGCAGGTTAAACAAAATATCAAGATGAAATGTCATGGATCATCACAAACGTTATAAAATAGGTTGATTTACACTTAAGAGTACAGTCTATGAGAAGTACTCGAATTAGGGACTAAAGTATCTAACTCGGGATATAAAGTACTTAAATATTGGAACTAAATGCTGACTCTTGGTCTTAAATACCTGAAGGTTAGAGCGAGTCGTCTATAACAAACATGCATATTTTTAATCAAAATATCAAGATGAAATGTGATGGATCATCACAAGTTATAAAATAGGTTGAGTTACACTTAAGAGTACAATCTATGAGACGTACTGAATTAGGGACTATCAGTATTTACACATGAATGTCAGTATTTACATCATGAAAAGTACTTAAGTCCCCGATTTAGGTATTTTATCACTGAATTCAAGTACTTGACCGTATACGAAAGTGAAGTGGCTAGGAAACTAATTTTGTGGTGTTGATGAGGATCAATGTTTCCTATTATGTTGAATTCTTGATAAAACCAACCATTTTAGTCTTAGATGTTCTCCCCCAATTCGCAAGTATTTTATACATGAATATCAGTATTTACTTCATAAAAATAAGTATTTTAGTCCCCGATTTAGGTATTTTATCCCTGATTTCAAGTACTTGATCGTATACGAAAGTGAAGTGGCTAGAAAACTAATTCTGTGGTGTTGATGAGTATCAATGTTCTTATTATGTAGAATTCTTGATAAAACCAACCATTTTAGTCTTAGATGTTCTCCCCCAATTCGCAACTATTTTATACATGAATGTCAATATTTACTACATGAAATTAAGTACTTTAGTCCCGATTTTAGGTATTTTATCACTGAATTCAAGTACTCGATCGTATACGAAAGTGAAGTGGCTAGGAAACTAATTTTGTGGTGTCGATGAGTATCAATGTTCTTATTATGTGGAATTCTTGATAAAACCAACCATTTTAGTCTTAAAACAATAATTTTTGTGGAATGTATCTCGCCCCTTTCAAAAGTTTTTGTATCAGATTCGGTATTTTGGCAAGGGTATTTTTCGTCACGATTTGGACATTTCTCCATCAAATCCAAGTACTCGACTTGGTACGAAGGTGAAGTTGAAAAAAACTCATTTTATTGTGTTGTGATGATAAATGCACTCAATATGTAAGATGTTTGATAAATAAATTACAATTTAGTCTTAGGTGTCTCACCCAATTCACATGTATTTTTCACTTAAAAATTGTTATTTTAGGTACGAAATCAAGTACTTTTAGTTCGATTTAGGTATTTTTCCATCAAATTCAAGTAATCAACTTGGTACGAAGGTACGATGTTTTGTGATGATAAATGTACTGAACAATATGTAAGATGTTTGATTAGAACTACAATTTTAGTTTAGATGACTCATCCCTATCGCATGCAACAATAACAAAAAATTAGAACACGAGACTGCAACGAAATAAGCAACAGAATAGCAACTAGCAGTAGTGGTACGTATACCATAAATTTAACTGATACAATATTGTAGCCACATACTAATTATCAACCGAACAACCAAACCATAATACATTCACGTGCACCCCCCTTGCAACCTCATTTCAGACAGACAAGCAAGCAAGAAATCAAATGTATTTCGTAAAAAAACACCAAAGTCTATATCGTAAACACTTCCAATGTCATACTACTCCACAATCTTCGTAGCTTGTAGCAGCGCATTCTCATTATTCTCCTTTGAGGCATTTGGTTCGAACATCTGCCATGTCTGACTCTACTATCATCTTCTCCAAGTGATTTTGATATTCTAATCACCTAACCCACCCAAATCTGGTAGCATTGGAAAGTCCACATCACCACCATCACTCTTTATTTCTTATTAGCACTTGGGGGACGTCGATATAAAACAAGCGAGGTGCCATTCATGAACTTGTTGTTCTTGGATGCAAAGAGCTTGAGAAATTGCTTCAATACCACGGACTTGAAGAGAAAATAAAGATTTGGTATCAAATCGAACCTTAAATCGGGTAGCGTTGTGGGGAGTTCCATATCTGGCCCTGTGGTGGTTCTTGACATTGCAGGGAGCATGTGTAGAAGACCAAATGGAGGTTGAAGATGAAAATGCCATTGAAAACCACTTTCCATTGATCAAGCTTGTAGTCGAACTTTTTTATTCCAGCTTAGAATGCTTTTGGCTCGTCTCCATGGAGAAATAGTTCATTATTTTATTCTTTTTTTAATTTGGGAAAGAGAGGGTTATGTAGTAGATATGGTACACGGGAGTTCAAACATATTTTTTGCCTAGTGTCAGTACCTCTTCATAAATTAAAACATTGAGGGACCGATCTCTAAGATTTATTTCATATCAGGTATTTTTCCCTAAAATCCCCAAATAAGCATAAAATAATTCAATAATGATGTCTAAATACAAAAGTGAGATGTAATAATCGATGACGATGTTAAAGACTCTTGACTTTAGTAACGAGTGAGTGAGTGATCATCACATTTACAACGAATAATGTTGTCGTTCATCGATTTGCAACAGAGCAAGACTGTCTAATCTCGCCTCGCCATCTTCCACCTTCACACCAACAATCGAAAGCTTCGAAAAAGACTCCGCCCTACATCTCAAAGAACCTACTTTGATCCTCCGCAAACTCCATAACTCTGTTCCTCGTCTCTCATCGCCGACAAGGGCAGAATCCGACTGAAACAAACCCTTCTGCTCAAGCAAAACCTTGTAGTAAGCGTTGTCGAACAACGTGGGCGTGTTAGGATCGTTGCTAACAGTGATCGATCCATCGCTAGAACCACCTGGGCATGCTTTTACTAGCTGGGATGCGTACTCTCTGTTCAGAGACGCGTCTATTAAAGTTAAAGTTCCATTCGAATCGACTTTGTAACGGTCGTTGAATGCACTGCAGTGTGCCGATCCAATGGTGTGAGCACCTAATAAAATGTCAGGGCACTCAAAATTAGGCAAGGAATCTGTTATCGAAGAAGGGTTGCTCTGCTTTGTAGCATTAGTACTACCTGAGAGGATGACAAGGTCATCAATGGATAAACCCTTGTCAGAGAAGACCTTAACCATTTCATCCAATGTGAAGCTTGTGTCGATGATGTTGGCCTGACGTTTGAAGCTAAAGAAATTGTGCCATCTCTTCTTCCCAATGGTATCTGGACATTTGGGCCCCCACTCTGTCCAATGTAAGAAGAAAAGGACGATCTTTTATGAAAGAAAAGCCAAGTGTTAGAGGCGGGGAAAGGGAAAAAGATTAGATTTTTTTCGTACGTACGAATTCAACCGAGTCTCGAGCAGCTAAGGCGAGTATGTCGGCGCAAGAAACGATTCCTGGGCAAAAGATTTCGAGGGCTCTCTTTGCTGAGTCAATGACTTGAAACCCTCCCAGCGATTGGTTCCCTGGGTCAGTTTTCTCAGTTTCGTTTCCCTGTAAAAGTACGGAAGCATCGCATCCTTCGACGAGGCAGTCGTGGAAGAACAAGCGAAGGAGTTCCCAGGCAAGGTCGAATCTTTGCCGGCGGCTGACGTCACGGTATTCTTCACTATGACCTCAGCAGCTGGGCAAGAAGTAGTGTAGAAATCGAAGGCCAGACTCTTCGAAGAAGAAGAGAGAAGGAAAGGAAGAATGGAAACTAGGCAAAAAATGACAGAGAAGAACACAAGTTTTGCGTAAGTGTATCCCATCTTTTTCAAGCCTTCTAATGACGAGTAAGGGACTCACTTATACGTATGAGAGTGACATGTTCATCACTTGGTTAAAAGCTTGCATTCATTTAGATATGGCCATCGCAGTTTGGTAATGATATAAACGCGCTCTGGCGTAGTGGAACTGCCGAAAATAGTTCAAGATTTTTCATTTATTATTTATTGCTAGTATTTATTGAAATTTCTGTTGATTGAAGAATGAAGAGTAGTTAATAGTAGAGTGGACTTGAAGGTTTGAGGTGGGGGGAGTTGGCTTCGATCTATTAAAAACTGCACATTCTTTACTACATTTGTCAGAAATAGGAATACATGCCACTAGCAGGAAATGATATATAGGCCACGGCACCTTCCGCGACGGTTAGAAGCGGTGGCACATTCGTAATTTTCTTTAGTTTTGGTTCGTCATAGGCGACGGTTTCTTGGCCACAACCGTCGCCTATAATTGACGAAACCCTCTCGGCGACGGATTCCTCACCAATAACCGTCGCCTATACGCTATTTAATTTTTTACTTTTTTAAAGATGAGCTTGGGCGACTGTTGCTGGTAGCAACCGTCGGCCATGTCTTTCTATTTTTTTTTTAAATTTCGTCTTTTCTTATATTTTAAAGATGAGCTTGGCGACCGTTGCTGTGCAGCAACCGTCGCCCATGTCTTTCTATTTTTTTTTTAAATTTCGTTTTTTTATTTTTTATTTTTTAAGATGAGCTTTGGCGACTGTTGCTATGAAGCAACCATCCGTTCGCCCATGTCTTTTTATTTTTTAATTTCTTTTTTTTTTTAAAGATGAGCTGCTGCGTAGCAACCGTCGTGCATGTATTTTTATTTATTTTTTTTTAATTTCGTTTTCTATTTGTTTTTTTTTTTTTTTTTTTAAATGAGTTTGGGCGACCCCTTCCAAATAACTTTTTTTAATTTTTGGCTAACAACCGTCCATGCATTTTGCGAAAAAAAGGGAGGGATTTTGAAATTTTACAACCCCTTCCAAATAACTTTTTATCTATTATCCCTTCTCTCTTTTCATTCCACCATACGAACAAAAAACTGAAGCAAGAAGATGGAAATCCCGGCTAAGGACGAAGAACTAAAGCTGAAGAACGCCGAGCTCACCCAGCTAAGGGTCGAAGAATTAGCGCAAGGAAGACGACGGCCGTGAAAAAGCAGAGGTTCTCTCTCTCTCTCTCTCTCTCTCTCTCTCTCCTCCTTTCTTTTCCTAGATCTGGGAGTGGTGGTGTTGAGCGGCGACATATTTGGTGGTGTTGGACTGCCTCAGATTTGGGTGTGGTGGGATGGACGGCGGAGCTGCTATGGGGGTGGTCGGTGCGGTGACGGACTACAACATGGCGGCGCCAGATCTGGTCTCGATGGTGTTGGGCTGCGACGGCGACGACCAGATCTGGTCTTGGCGTTGTTGGGCCTATGTGGGTGGCGGACGATGGCCGGATCTTGACGTGGCGGTGCTGGACGGCGACGTCTGTTTCTTTTATTTTCAATTCATGTTTTGGGCGGCAGTTTCTAAGACAGAAACTGTTGCCCATGTTTAAGTTTAAAAAAATTGAATTTTGGGCGACGGTTGTTGGGACAGAAAACCGTCGCCCATTTGTTCATAAAATGCACCCTACGGGGGTACTTTGGGAGACGGTTTCTCCCAAAATCTAGCACATGGGCGACGGGCTCTGGCGACGCACACAAACCGTCGCCCATGGGCAATAACAACCGTCGCCCATGCGTATTCTGTACTAGTGGACGTCGTAAGGTAATCTTGTTTTCGTAAGCGAGATTACAACCATGTGTGCGGAAGCGCACGGTGATCGTAACGTGGTCTCGTATTCGTAAGCAAGATCACCACCGTGAAAGCGTATCTTTTCTAATACATGATCGAAATGAGTTTGTACTAAAGAATTACCTGTGTTGATCGCACATCGTTGATAGCCGTCAGGACGCGATCTTCGCCTCTTTCGCTCTACGGAGGTTGATGGAGATCCGTGTACTGGTTTAAGAACTCCCACGTTATAGTGACAGCGTACCGTTTAATCGTTAGGAACGTTTACGCTATAGTGTGTGTGTGTGTGTTTTGTAGAGTGTACGTTAAAAGGCTTATATGATAGCGTATTTATAGAGTCACTAGGGAGTCCGGTATTAATTGTAGAGCAAGAGACGGGATCGGCCCCATAAGTGTAATGGTTATTAGTCCGTCCATTAAAGCTTAATAACTGGGCAATAAATAATAAATTATAAGGATAATATCCCAGCTAATTATTTCTATAGGCCAACAATGTCGGCAATGGATCAAAATCATTCCAACATCTATCACTTTGTTTTCTTATCTCAATCATGGTTGAAAGTTCATAGTCTACTGTAATCCGTGTTTATTAGCCAGCTTTTGTCATGGAGTTTTAATTTCGGATTGTAGTTGAAGTTTGTAGCTTTTAGCTTGTACTGTTAGTCTTTTGGTACTTATTATGTTGGTACTAATAGTTCGGGTAATACAATGTAGTTAGGATTAACAGATACATTAGAAACATGTCAACACTTACTTTTCTAAACGTATTATTCCCATTGGCCATTACATTTTTTGGCACGATACAAACATCATAGTAGAAACGAAAAACAACTTATTTTTTCTTCAACACGCTTTATTCCCTACAAAGCAAACATGACGTTCATCAGACAAGGAAATGATGATGATCTTATTGTCATGCAACGAGTAGGTGACGAGCCCAAGCGAAAATGAAGTTGTTATTCTGGGTAAAAATCGTAATCCTCGTATCTGATTTTACAGTCCGCCATTTCAAGAGTTGCACCCTTGGCTTCGGGACATGTAATGTTAACTGGGCCCAACAAGCTATCATGCAGTCGTAGCACTCGTACATTAAGATTCCTTCGTTGCAAGTTCCATATCCATAAACTTGATCATCTTCGTAAGATACCATCGAATAATCTATGTATCCTCGTCCGCAGGAACACCAGCAACAACCTCGAACAGAACATCGGCGACGAGTTCTCCAAATTTATCATCGTCTCCCCACGTATTTTCGTTGCATGAATAATCCACAACAGTTGTGTTTTGACATTTTGTAAAGGAGATGATGTTACCAACCATTACAATTGTCAATATTAGGTATACAAATGGAGCACTAACGACAGTGATTTTGGCCATCTCTCTCTCTCTCTGGGTTTAGTGTTAGCTGCTATAGTGATATGGTTTGTTATGATTGAAATATAATTGTATCCTTATTTATAAGCTTGAAAACATAATTTGTAAGGTAATTCCGTTATTATTAAAGGCATTTGTCCCCACACACTTTGTTTTACTTGTTCGGCAAAGAAATTCTCTGACAGAAATGTTTAACAATCATCTTTTCTTGTTTAGTGTGATAATATGCTACATTGATGAGATAAAATCGTTGCGTATGAATGAGTTCCATTATACATGCAAACAACAAAAATTATTCAGTAGAGTACTTAAAACTAATATAATTTCGAGAAGGCATATAAAGTGTTTGAAGTGGATATTGACATTCTACCATCCCATCTAATCAAATTTCAGTAAGATTAATATACAATATGAGTATATTACGGTATCAGAACCATCTGCAATAGGCCCAAATCAGCATGTGATCCCCTGTTCCACTAATGTGTTTCCACTATATATTTCAACTTCATAAAATTAATATTATATATATTTTTCCTTACCTTATTCATCATTTATTACATTAAATTAATTATATTAGTATTCCTAAAATAACTTAAACTAATAAATAGAAAATTCGTCCGTCTTCGTATATCAGCGACCGTCACCACTCCCCGTTGGGTTCATGGTTTAGGGTTTAGGGTTCAGAGTTTAGGGTTCATGGTTTAGGATTAGAATTTAGGGTCAGGATAGGGTTTATGGTTCAGGGTTCCGGGTTTGGTTTATAGTTTAGGGTCCCGGGTTTTAAA